>PVIA01005800.1:0-90788 GCA_004024845.1 Tonatia bakeri
AAGGGAAGCTGCTCTGATAGGCTGCCCCGTGCGTGTTTACCTCCTGCCCTTGCTAGTGATTGGTCAGTCAGGTGCGTGATCAGTACCTTCATTGGTCGCTGGTTCGCGTGCTCTGCGGATGCCCCCAGGGGGCAGTGCTGGTGGCTCAGACGGCGATATGCTGTCTTGCTGACAGCATCAGCAAGCTAAGGCCCCAACAGCTGCTCTTCCAGCACCCAAGGTCATGGGCATGGAGCCTGATGAGGCCCCAGCACACCAGCTCCTTGAGACTGCCGGTGCCCGGCGCGGTGCCCAGCACAGCAGGGGTGCAGCCACGGCCATTCTGTTTGGGATAATGTCCCGACGTCATGTTGGAGCTCCCTCTGGACACGCGGTGTCTGTCGCCGTCATCGCCGCGTCCCGTGTCATTTCCACGCCTCGAGTTTCAGGAACAGCTGGTGAGTGAAGGACATGGTGAAACGTCTCACTGCATGTGCCGTTCCACTCTCAGCCTTGCTTCCGCTTCCGATGCGGTCGACGTGCCCCGTTCGGGCCCGCCGGTGTCCGGCGCGCTGTCCAGGCGAGCGGCACGCGGCAGGTGGGCGTGGATGCACTAGTGAGCGTGACTCCCCACCAAGTGCATCCACGCCGCGGCCCTGAAGCTCGCGCGGTCCCTGCCACTTTAGATCCGACACCTAACAGATGAGGCGCCGGAGTGTTTTGTGCTTACCTTTGGCTCCTCTTTGGTTCAGGTGATTAAAAAATGCCTGTTGCTGTCTGCAGACACCACGCTCCATTAGCGGTGATTGATGCAGGGGCCGGCGGGCTTGGCTCCGCCGCACGCCGTGGGCAGGGAGGCAGGCGCAGCAGAACCGCTGACACCGCTCCCCCGCGCCGGCGGGGAGGCGAGAACAAGTCCTCGCCAGAGTCCCCTCTGTCCCCTGTGCTGGGGTGCTCCAGACTGGGTCCGGTGGGGTCCTGCGTGCTCCCCCGTGGCGCCCCGTGCTGCGGCAGCCCCATCTCCTGAAGCCGACCCCTCCCCCCGAGCTCACCTCTCCTCGCCGGGCCCAGGGGTGGAAATGCCTCCTGCGTCCCTCTCCATGAGCCTGTGGGAGCCTGTGGCGGCGCGGTCCCTTGACCCGAGAGGCAAGTGAGGCTGACAGCGGCTGGCCTACCTGCCCAAGGTCAACAGCTAAGGCAGAGGTGGGGTTCCGGCGCGGTCTGTGTACTTGTAAAGCTGATGTTTGCAGCCACCAGAGGGAAAGCAGAGACATTTTCACTTTATGTGCAAACCAGCTTCATTTTGCTGTGTCTGCGTGAGAAGGTCCCAGGATGCCCTTGGGTGAAGCAGGAGAGGGGCCACCAGCAAGGAGCCCTGTCTTCCCAGAACAGGGCGGGCCAGGCACCCTCCTGTTCCTGTGTCCAGCTGCGGCCTCCTTTGTGCCTGTAGGAAGGGAGTGACACCCCATGGGAGGATGGAGCCTCTGAGAACTAAGTCTAAAGAAGAGGGAAACCCCTTCCTTCCTACACACAGCAGTCACCTGTCCTTCCCACACGCGCCTGCATTGCACCTGTTCGGAGGATTTTCCTAGAGAAACTTCCAGGGGTCATTTTGGGGGCGATGGTGATGTTTCGCATCTTAATGATGGTGGTGGTTATATGGCAGCATAAATTTTTGAAATCTCATTAAACTTGATGCTAGAAAGAATGCATATCTGTGAGTAAAGTATGCCTCAATGAGTTTGGTAGAAAACATTCAGAGTTCTATTACTTATCACCTCCAGCTGAGGGCGATGAACTGAACCCCTAAAATGAACAGCATATTGTTGTCCGTTTAAAGGGCTGCTTGAAAGACTATGTGAGTTAATTTTTAATAAGAGACTTACTACACAGTAAGTGCTGGGTAAATATACATTATCGTTTCCCCAGTTCTTTCTTAATACAGTCTGCCAGTCCATTGCCTCCAACATTGATGGTTTAATCATGGCCTTTTATGTTGCTTGTTAACTACATATGACATATGTGAAACTCTCACAAACATATAAGCCTCATGTAAGTGAATAGTTACATGATACACACAATACATATAAGTTTAGCTTTGAACACATGGTTTTTCTGTTTTCAAGTGCACGATGCTAGAAGGCAAATGGTGTGCATTGGTTTTTCCATTGAGTCCTAAAGTGTTCGGCATCTCCAGGTTCCAGATAAATATTTATTCAATCTGAGGGACTTCGAGGTGCATTTGAGTGGACACAGTGAAAGCCTTGGATGTGATAGAATACGGAGGATGCACTTGTGATACATTCTCGAAAGTCTAAGCAAACAGCGGCAAGGGAGAGACTGCTCACTCCGGGAACCCAGGGGCTGCAAGGAGAGCGGGCAGCGCCTAGGCTGTACTGGAACATCACTCACCGAAGCGAGAGCCGGAACGGGGTGTGGATGGCGGTGGAACTGAGTGGACACGGTGTGTTTGCGTCCGTTCCTCTGCTGTTGGGAGAGGTCGTCCAGGGAGCTGGGTTCTGCTCATCCTCACAGCGAACGGGGGCAGAAGACCCAGAGCCAAGCCACAGCAGTGTGAGCGCATTTCAGTCACCCCCGAGACACACACCAGAACAGCCATGCCTCGTTCTCCCAGGGACGCAGCTCCCCGTGGGAGTCGGGGTGAGTGTGTGAGTGTGTTAGCTGTCCCTCCAGTTCACGTGCAGTTACACTTTCCAAGGCAGTGCAAGGAGGGACGGCACAGTGGAGACTGAATAGTGGGCATGCGTCTGTAACTCGGGATTAAGTCTCTGGCAACAGCTCCGTACACAGAATTTCAAAGCCCTGCATCTCAAACAATTGGGGGGACACAGTGGCCAGCCTGGGAAACTGAGGTGCCTCCTGCGGCTCTGGGGCTGACAAGGGCACGCGACTGCGGTTCGTTGGACTGATTACACGTCTTCCGAATACCCACCCTCTCTCTGATGCAGCGTCACTATTCAGGCCTCCAGGGGTCCTTAGTCGCCGTCCGGCCCTGCCCCCTCTCTTATTGGTGAAGAGACGTGCCCAGCGTGTACACAGGGGCACTGACCGGGAAGCCGGCCGTGGTCTCTGAAATGCCATGCTGTGATGGGGGGGTTACATTTGCTTCTGCAAGGAGGGTCTCCGCGGGAGCGAAGTGCAAGGTCCCACCCATATCAAAGAACAAGGCTGGGTGAGGAGCGACTATGAGAGGAGGTTGCTAGTGGGCGTGCACTCTGAGGAACCGGAGGGACAGATCTCTCACAATCAGTGCGCTGAGCTCTGCAGGCTCTGGAATGTGTGCGGTGCCTTTCAGGGACGGGGCGATGAGACACCAGCCAGCAGGCTTCACGCTCCAGAGGACACCTGCCTGCTGTCGTCATTGCGTTTCTGGTTGGCGCGAGCACATGGGACAGACGCTCTGCCATTAGAAATGAGGACACATGTCCACCTGCGCTGAATAATCCCTCCACGTCCGCTCTCACGAGGTCTCAGGGTGGCAACTCGTCCAGACCACCCACCGCGCCCACGAGTACGACCCTGGGAAGGGCTTCCCGCTCCCCCATCTACTCTCGGGGAGCAGGCGTGGGGTCAGGACATGCCCCCCAGGCCCCGCCCGTTTCTCTCTGCACTTTTCCACTCGCGTTTCCAGGGGCTCGTCCCAAGCAGTCCAGCGAGAAGAACCCAGTGACACAGCTTCACCCCCTTTCCTCGCAGACTGCTCACTACCATCCCCACCGAAGGGGGCACACACAGTGGGGAGGGGGTGGGAACTGGGTGTCTGTCCCCGAGTGAGAAGTGGTGCGAGGGGAAAGCCCAGGAACGAATGTGATTGACACATGCAACTCAAGTGCCCGTTACCCAGGCAGAGCCAGCTCCCATGACCGCAGGACACAGAGGCTGCACCCACCACCCCGCTGACAAGCGAGCTGACGTGCATTCAGGAGTTTTGTCTGCCCAGCTGCGTGGCCCTGCCCTTGCGGGCAGGACCTTGACCTTGAATCTGAATTCTGCATATTACCATTTGAATAATGGGCACTCAGTAAATATCCGTTGACGGGTTGAACATTAAGATTTGACTGGCTGCCATTTTCCATCGCAATGACTGACAGGCTGCTTTCAGAGGAAGCCGGATCTCTCCCTGGCTCTAGGTGCTTTTCAGTGCCCTCGTCGTGACCGACTACGCCCTGCATAGCCGCTGCAGGGCGCACCAGTGTGCACCTGGGGCCGGAGAGGTCCCTCCGAAAGTCCCAGCCTCGAGCACGGCCCCTCTCCACATCACAGGAAGTGACAAAACAGAGTCCATGTTTTCTTGCACTCAGCAGGCGAGGGGCACACTCACCAGCACCGTGTGGCGGGGAGGATCCCGCACCCACACGGGTGAGACGGGCCCTGACGAGGGCTCAGCTCTGCCGCCCGCACACAGTCCATGCTGTGAATGTTACGGGCGCCCGCTGGCATCTGGCCTCGCCACTGCGGAAGGGTGAAGAACGCAGACCTGGGAAAGAGTCACCCTGAGAGCTTCCTGTCATGCTTTCAAAGACACAGCGTTCTGTTGACATTTCTGTCAAAATCCTGACTGCAGGAAAACACAAGACTTGGGCAGACAGTGGAGAGCGAGAAATGGTTGCAGGTATTGCTTCTCTTGGTCCCGTCGTCAGCTCTGGGGACACTCGGCCAGAACTCAAGCAAAGGCTGTGGCTCGTGAGCAGTAGGGCTGGGTTAGGGGAGAGCGCCAGGGGCACAGATGTGTCATTGGAGACTGAGGCCCAGGCCGTCCGCCCTGCCGCCCGGGTCCCCAAGTGCTGCGTGCGGACGTGAAACTCGGAAAGAGAATCAGGCTGATAGGGAGAAAGCTGATTTGTTCGGAATGTGATGTTGGAGACGAGCCCCATGGACACTCCAGACCATCAGGGAGGCAGACAGGGGGCTGGGCCAGAGGCGGCGAGGCCTAGAACACAGCTGTGGGCAGAAAGGACCGAACCGGAGGTGACCTACTCTGGACACATCGTGAGAGGGCAGGGCTCTGTGGACGAGACAGCGCTGCTGAGGAGGCAGAGGCAGCAGGGAGAGAGGAGGGCCACACACGAGGGGCACTGGCCCCACGGGAGAAGCCCGGACTTGGTGAGAGTCTGCAGGGCTGCCGAGGACAGGACGCCATGGACACCACTCCTGCTTCGGGTCCCTGGAGTCAGAGCCCGCTCGATGGCAGATGACGCCACGGGGGAGGGCACTGTGCTTGAAGCCCGAGAACAGGAGTTGAATGCCGGCTGTGCTGATTTCCAGAGGGTTGACCTTGGCCAAGTTCCACAGTCCTCCCTACGGGGAATTCCCCAGTCTGCAACTTTGTAAAGGATCGTGATTCCTGACTGCAGGGTTGCTACGGAGGTTAAATAAGAAACAAGTGCAAGAAAAGCACGTGGTAGATCCGCAGAAGACGTTAAACGCACCCTTTCATTCATATACCACCCACACATTGACTGCCTCCCCCGTGTCGGGCATCACTCCTCACGTCTCTCGAATATCCGTGGCTAAAGCAAAGACTGCCTGCATTCATAAAGTGTGAAGTCTACACGGGGAGGGTGTGAATGTGAGTCCTAACGACGATAGTGTTGCTCCGAAAACGTGTGTCTGTGGACCTTTGCCGAGCACTCAGGAGGAGAAGAGGGAGCGGCCCCCAAGATACAGGAGAACAGGTATGTCTGCGAACTTCCGCAGCCTTCCCCCGGCAGAGGACGTGCGGCCAGCCAGGGGGGAAGAACGCGATGCCAGGTTCCAGGCCCCTCGTCCTTCCCTCCGGCTCGCTGCCCTTGAAACAGTGTTTCCATCACACGTGTGCGGGGAGGTCTGCGAGGGGAAAGCCCAGCCATTGCTGACATAAAGAGAACAGTTTGTGCAGCGTCCATGTAACCTGGCAGCCAAGGAGAGTGGACTGGAATGCACATGCACGAACAATGACGACTTCACTGTACTAGTCAGTGGGGGGCAGTAGACCCTGCTGAGTGAGCATGTGTGCTGTGTGGCTGTCACAGTCAAAATGAGCGAGTAGAGCAACAAATCTGCATCAGATTTTGCGTTAAGCTTAACTTCCTCCACAGAAACTATTCGGATGATCCAGAAGGCCACAGCTATGGGCAACTGGTGATTGGCAGCTTCATCAAGACAACATGCCCACTCATGCATCACGTCTCATGCAGAGTGTTTTGGTGAAACATCAGATCACCCAGGTGACTCAGGCTTCCTGCAGCCCAGATTTGGTGCCCTGTGACTTCTGGCTTTTCCCCAAACTAAAATCACCTTTGAGAAGGAATAGATTTCAGATCATTAGTGAGGTTCAGAAAAATACGACAGGGCAGCTGATGGCGATTGGGAGAACTATGTGAGGTCCCAAGGTGCCTACTTTGAAGGGGACTGAGGTATCATTGTCCTGTGTACATCATTTCTTGTACTCTGTATCTTCTTCAAGAAATGTCTCTATTTTTCATAGTGCATGGCTGCATACCTCCTGGACAGACCTTGTACATAGTAGTGAGAGAGGTCGTTAATGTGTGGACCAAAGGAGAAAGTGGAGGGGCAGAGGCTGTCCCGTGCTCCTGGGAATGGAATTTAAAGCAGACCCCACACAGGAAGTCAAAGGTGGTCAGGTCCTTCCCCGCCCCCCTCCTGGCCTTCAGAGTCAAGTCCAAACTCAAATCCACATTCAAGGCTGTTTGGGGTCTGGCCCCTGTCTGAGGCTGCGCTGCACTGTCCTTAGTGAAGACCGGCCCCTGTCTTCTCTTTGTTCCCACCGAGCCTTTGAGAAGCCCGGAGCTGGGTCAGCGCCAGTGTTTCACGGTGAGCCACACACCTGGCCCCTCTGTTATCCAAGCAGCAGTGACTCGAACCCTCTAAGTTCCCAGCCCCAGGCCTGTGTGTGGTCCCCTCTCTCTCTCACCCTTTAAGGCTCATGTCAAACTGTCCACCATTTCGAGAGCCTGCCCCACCCCCACCCCACCGCAGCTCAGTAGGTGACATTCTGTGCGTGCTTAGTCCCTTGTCCCTGGTCAACTCACCATGTGCCCTGCCAGCACCAGGTGGGAGAACGGGTGTGGTCGCCCCTCCTGCCCAAGAGGACGGCCTCGGACCCACAGGCCGCACACCCTGCCCTCGCCCTGGCCCCTGCGCACAGGCGGCGCTCCTGCCTGCTGGGAGAGCTGAGCTGGGGCCGTCTGGAGCCGGCAGAGTTTAAATTTAGCTGAGCACTGACCCCCACCATGACAGGAGGGAGCCCTGGTGCAGACTGTTGGAAACCAGACACGTCCAGGGGGCCGGACAGAGCGGTGCAGTGCCTGACGCTCTATGCTGGGGTCTTGGGCGTGCCCGTTGGCACCGGCGTCGTTTGAGGGGCTGGAGGCTACGGGAGTTTTGCTCCGAGAAGCACTGTGGGAAGATACACTGTGGGATTCTTGGCTGCTTCTCTGCTGGTTCAGCCCAACAAAGCAGCCAAGCCCTGCCTCACCACGCAGCTGCCGCCGCCCAGGGTTTACGGTCCGATTCTCGGGCAAGGTCTGAGTGACTGCGGAGCAGGCCGCCTTGCACCCCGTCCACCTCGGACAGGGCCGGGGCCGCCAGCCGCAGGGAGCTCCGTCTCCGCCATCACTCTGAGCTCGTCTGCGGCTTTCCGCCTGGCTCTGGCAGGAAACCTGGAATTATGAAGCTTCGTATCCTGCACCACATCCCACACGAGATCCATGAATCTTTGGCTCCCTTCAGAAGCACCGGCGCCCTGCCTGCCCCTGCCCACTAGACAAATCACGGCCAGCACCCCCCGTGATTTCTGGCCGGCGGGGGCGAGCCTCCCCGAGCTGAGTGCAAACCGAGGCCGCAGGGCGCCGAGTCCCTCCATCCTTCACAGGCTGCGCTCCTCATGGGACACACACGGCGCAGGGCGTGAGGTCGCAGGCTGGATCTCTGTTGTGTAATTGGATCCATCTCTCATCCCGTTTTAATTGCTGCAAGAAACAGCTTAACATTGTAGATCAATCCCCAGGTCGGAGATGACATTTTCCTCGCAAAATTAATTATTAATACGCTGATCGTTTGCCTAAGACAGTAATAGATTTCATTGATCAGCACACCCTGTTTATCTGGAAGGGCCTGATCACCACGTGTGTCAGAAGCAGATCCAGACACACGCAGCGAGAGGTGCCGCCCACTCCCGGTGGCCGCAGCGGATCACAGGTTCAGAGCCTCATCGTCCTCTGCGCCTGGGAGGTCGAGCGTGTGCTGGCCCACGGCGGCCCTGCGATCGGGGGCAGTGGGTCGCCGGCCACCCTGATGCGCGTGGGCTCCGTACCCGGCAGCAGTATCCAGCCTGTGATGGCGTGTGCAGGTCCAGAGACGGGCTAGTTACTGCCCCTTGAGGCTTCCCTGGAACCACCCCCCGCCCAGGGAGAGGGAGCTGCGGTGGGAGCCCACCCAGGCCCACTCTAGGAGCTCCATCGGGGTCAGAATGAGAGCTCGAGTTCGGGTCCCTGGATTCCTTGTCGCCCTGATTAACGGATACGTGAGAGGCTCCCTGCTGCTCGCCCCACGCCAGGGCGAGTCCACCTCCTCAATGAAGTGTCCCGGCCGCAAGGCCCCTCCTTCCTCCACACGGCATATTGTGCGTGAGTTTCACGAGACGGAGGGGACCTGCCCCACCGGAGGAGGGGGTCCTTGAGGGCAGAGCTCACAGCTCCCTTCTGGTGGGTCCAGCACCTCTGAGTTGAGTGTCCCACAAGCAGAAGGTGCCCCACAGATGGGGGGAGGAGCAGGTGGGGGAAGGGATGGGTGGAGGAGGGCGGCAACCACGGTGGGCGGCCAGCCTGTGCCATCTGAGGACATCGTGGCTGTGCTTGTCTCACGCAGTGTTCAAGGAGCGGCAGGCAAGCCAAGGGACACATGGGCGGACAGCAGTGTGGTGGCCGTGGGGTGGGGAGGGGGTGGGTGCAGGTAGAAGATGGGTGGGGGTAATGGAAAAAAGTACAATAAAAAATGAACTATTGAAAAGAAAAACAGTATTCGAACTAATTTCTAACACTGAAGACTTGGGAGATTTTCAAAATATAAAACTACGTTCAACTTCTCTTTGAAAGTCGTAGCTGCTACTGTAGCCCCTGGCTGGTGCTGCCCCTGTCAGCCCCCAGCCCCGGCGATGGGGACACCTGCCCTCAAACCCAAGTAGCCCAGCTCTGTAGGGTGCCCACCACCACACCAGTGTCACTTGGGGGCCGGCTGCTCTGTGGTTTGTGGTACAAAGCCAGCCTCTGCCACTGAGTTTTAAGGTTCTTGGCTGATGGAAGAATTATTTTTCTTACCTCTGCTCTGGATCTGTCCCCAAACCCTAGTAGACAGCCACTCACAGGTGGTGGGATTTCTCTTGGTAGGCACTGGGGTTGTGCATTTCTATTGTATTTTAGAGATGAAATGTGTAACACAGAAAAAACATTTGAGCCAATAGGGTAGTCATAATCTTCCCACACGTAACTCCTTTAGGGCCGCTGAGGTTGACGCCAGCTTGTGCATGGGCAGCCTCCCTGCAGTCACCTTTCGGGGGCTGATTCGGTGGAGAGCAAGTAGGAGCAGGGACTGGGGATAGAGAGTCTGGGAAGGACCCTGTGAAACCAGTTGGTTGCCCTGCGTTTGCGTCTTGTCAGAAGCTGCTCGTCTGCATGGGGGATGCACCGTCTCCCTCGGCACCTGCGGGTTATTTGCAGAAAAGAGGGCTTATGCCAGTTTCAAATTTGTAATCTCATGTGCCTCCCTCCCCTTTGGGAGCACCTGTCCAAGTGAACACTATTTGTAGCAAGTAAACTTGAATTTGCAGAAACCACAAGGAGCAGCGTTCCCTGACGTCGTTGTAACGTGTCCTCTTCCCCACAGATTAAAGGTCGAACACAACCTGAAAGCAGCAGCCGTCCCATTCACTTGTCATTGGACTTGAAACGCCTTTGACCTCGGGAGCGGAAGATGAGGTTGCCATGGGAACTGCTGGTCCTGCATTCGTTCGTGTTGTGCCTTGCAGGTAGGGTGTCATTTTAAAACTTTGTGATCTGAAAACGCCGCTGTATTTCACACTAATTCACAGGTGGGCCCTCGTGGCCCGCCGACGGTGGCAGCAAGGACACCTTGAGCGTGTGCGTGCAAGCAGGAGAGAGGCGGCTGGCACCGTTCCCTGCGCCTCCTGGGCGGCTTCTGAGCAGCCGTTTTCACGGCGCGGCATGGCGAGCTCGCGGTGGCGTTTCCCCGTCTTCCTGGTCCTTCTGGAGTCGTCCAAACGACTGTTAGTTTGAAAATTATTGTTTTGCTCATCCCAGTGCTCAGTGGCTCAGACAGGCCCCGGGCAGTGAACCCGGTGCTGCCGCCAAGGGTGTTGCTGCCGTGCTGGGGGTAGAGGTGGGGGGTTGGGAGGGCGGAAGTCAGTCTGGGACTCTCTCGGTGCCACTGTCATGTCATCCCTTTGTGGGGCACTGACCGTCTCTCCTTCTCATTTCGAAATTCGGGTGGACTGACCAGAGCCAGGAAGCAAAAAGGCAGGCGGTGTTGACCAGATACCCACGGTCAGCTAGTGGACTGGGCTTAAAATGCTCAGGCATGCTGTTCACCACGTTCTCAGTTTTCTGGATGATGTGAGGCCGCCAGTGGACGTCAGTCCATCCATCGTTCTCGTGTCAGTGCTGCCTGAATCGAGCGTGGCTGAGGGTGGGCTTCCCGGTTGGGGTGGGGGACTTCTCTGCAGATCTTTTGGAAATGCATCTAGTTGACCTGCTTATAATTCAGAAGGTCAGGTCCAGGAGGAAAGCTGGGATATATTTGCATGTTTACCACACAAAACATGCGTTCTCGCAAACAGTGTCCCCGAGGGCCGACCCCCCAAGCAGCCCACTCTGTGGCGGGAACTGGGGATACACTCCTGAGCCGGGGGACGGTCCCTGCCCTCCGACAGCTCGGCCGGCGGGGTTCCAGGCCGCGTGGGCTGCCAGTGTGGCAGGGCAAACCGGTCATGGTTACGGTGCAGTCAGGGACTGCAGGGGCCCCCCCGCCCCGGGCCTGGCATGGTGCCACGCCTCATGGACTGCGCCTGCTTGCGCTGTCTCACGGGCCCAAGGAAGTTCCAGTGCATGTTTGCACACACAGGTGTGGGATGACAGATACCGTTACCGAGGCATGATGGTGTGCAGAGCCCCGGCCACGGTCCCCGGGCCAGGCAGAGGCAGAGCTAACGGGACTCAGACCGAGGCAGGCGGACCCCAGAGTCCGGAGCTTGGCCGTCACGCCTACGATGTGTCCACTGTCTTGTTGACGCGCGCAGCTCACAGTCCAAACTCACCCTCCACACTGGTTTTCATTCTCCATGTGTTTTGAGGTGTAAGCTCTCCTTCCCCTGTTGACCTTGTAACACCCACCTTCCGGGCCTGAGCTTCCTGTCCTAGTTGAGTCCCGATCGTGGGCACTTGGGCACATGCCTCCTTTAGAGATGGTAATTCTCTCCGTCCTCTGGTCAGACACGGAATCTTCCGGCACTGGCAGTGAGGCCCAGGCTCTCTGTGCGGCTGCTCTTCTGGGCTTCCCATGCACTTGACCCCTGAAGCTAGGCCTGCCCTGAGGCGGAGCTCTGTCCCGTCTCAGGACCTGGGATGGGTATGCCCCCGAAAGCGTCGTGTGGTGGATCGATTTCTCAGCACTCGGTTGCGGCAGCGTGCCTGTTGTTTAAGCCACCATGCTGAGTGAATAAATATGCAGAAGGTGAAGGGCTAGAAACCAAGGAAGTCCTTGATCCCCCTCAGCCGTGTTCGGGAAAGCCCGGGATTCTCATCTGAGACCTGCACCTGCATCTCATACCACTTAGCTTTGGGCCGGGGATCAGTCGGTGGCCGGTTTCTGTGAATTCCCTTTTGTGGGAGCTGCTGTGAGTGGCACTCATATTCTCTCACCAGATGCCTCCTTCAGCGTGCGTAAAGTCAGGCTTTAACTAATGTTTTTGTTTTCTTGCTATTTGTCTTGATTTCATTAATCTACATAGCACTCGGCACTCTGAATTTTGAACAGATTTCTTCCTGCTCAGTGTTTTCCTTTTCTATGCTTCCTTCGTCGTACGCTCGTGAGTTTTCTGCAAGGACAATATGTGTTTCTGTTATGTTTACCATGATCAGTGAGTCCAAACATGCCTTTCCGTGAGTAGACTCGACAACGCCAATGTGCGGCCCGCCCACTCCCACGAGGGCGCACCTGGAAAGGCCTGTGGGGAGGCTGGGTGTCCAGTTGTCACTCAGGGTGCGGTGCAGCATCACAATCACGGGAACATTCTTTTTTCTTTTGTAATTCTGTTTTTATTTTTAGTTACAGACGCCCCTTAGACTATTTTCAGGTGTACAACATAGCGGTTAGACATTTATTTTTTATAAAGGTTTTATTTGTTTATTTCTAGAGCGAGAGGGAAGGGAGGGAGAAAGAGAGGGAGAGAAACATCAGTGTGTGGTTGCCTCTCACGCACCCCTCACTGAGGACCTGGCCCCTAAGCCAGGCATGTGTCCTGAATGGGAATCGAAATGGCAGCCCTTTGGTTCGCAGGCTGACTCTCCATCCGCTGAGCCCCACCAGTCAGGGCAGGTGAGACATTTGTATATCTTACGCAGTGATCCCCTCAGTGAGTCCAGTGCCCACCTGGCACCATGCACAGTTATTACAATAGTTGACTGTATTCCCAATGCTGCAGTTTACAAACTGGTGCATTTCCCATGGAAAACAGAATGAAGGGTCTGTTTTCCTCACAAAAAAACTAGAACTACCTTATGACCCAGTAATTCCCCTTCTGTTTACTCAAAGAAATCCCAAACCCTGATTTGAAAGAATCTATGCATCCCTCTGTTGGTCACAGCTTAGTTCAAGTCGCCAAGACGCAGAGGCAGCGCGGGAGCCCGTCAGTAGCCGGGCGGGTGGAGGAGACATGGTACGTTTTCCGGGGCGCACTTCCTGTGCGAAAGAGGACACCCGGCCATTTGTGACCACAGCACGGCTGGGCCCAGAGACCCTTGGGTCGAGTGAACAGTCAGAGAAAGACAAGTACCATGTGATCTCGCTCACGTGTGGAATCTAAAGAACAAAATAAACAACCAAAACAGAGGGAAAGCTCTTAAAGAAACCGTGACTTCGGCAACACAACAGGGAGCATGGGCGACTGTGGGAAATGGGGGCTTCTGTGCAAGCCAGCTTGCCGCCCCGTCCTGTGGCCGGCCGGTCCCCCATCTCTGCAATGCTCATGCATAAATCTTCTCACTCCTGTCATTGCCAACTGATTCAAGCTCCCGTGCGTGTAAACACTGCCCAGACAAAACAGCCTCCAGACACCATTCCTGGCCGCCGTCCACACGGCAGACCTGGCGCGCGTCTCTGTTCTCAGACTCCGTGCCGAGGACCCTGGGCCTCAAGGCCAGCGTACAGACTTCTCCTTCTGCCAGGGAGCCTCGGTCAGTGCCCTCCTCGCGTGCAGCCCTGGGCCCTGGGGGCCTGAGGCCCCGCTGGGAAGTGCCGCAGTCACAGGGGAGGACCCTGCTCGGGCACTGGCACACAGCCCCTCAGAGGTCCCCACGAGACCCGGTCCGGGCACCTACAGCATCTCGTACCACCTTATCCATCCTCCTTCTCTCCTGCCCCCGGGACCGGGTCCCAGGTGAACTGTTCCCAGGACTTTCCGGCCCCCCTTCCCACCCAAGGACACATGCACCCCACTTCCTCACAGGTCTCCAGCAGAGCTGTGTCAGAGGCTGGGGGGAATCAGATGGGGTGCCAGCACTTGGTCAGGGACATGAGCTGGTCCCTGGGCACCTACCTGCCCTGAGCCACATCTGGAATATCACGTGGGCCCTGCAGCCAGGTCGCAACACTGCTGCCCAGCCCTGGGCCACTTCTCCTGCTTCCTGCTGTTACTGTTGCCCAGCTGCTGCAGGGGCCGGCCCCCTGTGGGTCGGCTTTGCCGCCTCCGTATAACACGGGGCGTGAGCAGCAGCCCCTGCCACCCCTCACAGTTCTAAACACGCGCAGTTCCAGCTGTGCCCCTGCTGGAGAGGTGAACATATCTGCCGGGGGGGTTAGAGCTGAACCTGAAAGCTGATCTGAAATTGCACAGAAGCCCGGTGCCTGGTGCCCGGCGCCCGGCAGTGGGCTGTCCATTTGGTGCACATTGGCAGAACTGGAAAGAAAGGATAAAATGGCTGGTCCATAGGTCACATGCAGCCGCGGGCATGAAGACGTTCAAACCCTCTGACGGTGGAAAGCACATCCCAAGCACTGTTAGTATTCCCAGCTGACCGTGGCGGCAGGACACCTGGCTATGTCCCATGTCAGTGACATGGTGACTGCCTGCACCAGTGGCCTCTCCATAACAAAGCACACCCTCTCCAAATGCAGGCACTCTGCCGACTTCTTCCCAGAACCCGGGATGGGGCTCCAGTGTGCTGGGGACGGGGGGACAGTGGGGCAAAGCCCTCTGGATTCAGGACGTGCACTGGGATGGGAGAGCACTCCAGAAAGCACAGGGAGGCAGGCCTGTGCCCCTCCTCCTCCATCCCGGGGTGCCACTGGATCTGTGAGGGACGAGAGGCAGACAGCAGGCAACACCTGCCCGCCAAGCGCACAGAGAAATGGCTCAGCGGTCGGCCGGCGGCATTTCAGGCCCAGGAAGTCCTGTCACCGGGACTGTGCTGGGCTGTCAGGGGTTCCGGCGTATTCCAGGATCACATGCACAGTGCGAGCTCCCCACTTGTTGCTGTGCAGAACCGACTGGGATAAGCACAGTCTTCCCTCTTCCTGAGACACCCTGCACAGCTCAGGACCAGCCCAACTCGCCCCTCGTCCAGAGTGCCATGCAGCCCCAGTGGGGAGAGCGTGCAGACAGGACTTCCCGCCCAGCCCCGCTGTGCGGCCGGGTACCATGTTTCACTTCCCACAATTCTCCTGTTTGTTCCCAAGAGTAAACAGAGGAACAGGCAGTATTCAAATAATTCACAGCTCAAGATGGATATTAAACCTTGTTCTGCCTCTGTTCCTGCAAAAGTAACAAGTTTTCAACTAAGACCCACAGAGAGTTGGGTAAATGTCAGTCTTCCTGTGGCGAGGGCAGAGCTCAGTGGCGGTCTCTCCCCTTCCTGTCTCTCCTTCCCAGAAAGAGGCTCGCAGCGCAGCCCCAGCCCAGCCGCCAGGGCCACGGCGGGGATGCCCGGTGTCCCGTGCTGTGTTGTGGCCACTCTGTAATGTGGGAGCAGAGCAGGAGGAAGCTTTAGTGAGAAGAGAACCAATAACTACATTACGAAAGCAGTGACTGCAGAGATAAAAACTCGGGGAAAAGTGGGGAGAAAATACCCAGAAAATAATAAATAGCGCATCTCAATTTAAGTATTTAAGTACATTTCACAGCGGGAAAATATTAATCAGTAATGAAGATGTCGAGGCAAACAGAGAAAGAGGCAGCAATTTGAGATCCCCGAGGCATGGCGGTACGGCACGCAGCGTACAGACCCAGAGTTATTAGAAAGATTCCATTAAAGAGCTCTCCTGAAGCACAACCATTAAGGGCTTCATTAGGCATGCTCAGCCAAGCTGGATGTCTTACCTATAAATAAACCTCCCTTATGAAAGCGTCTAGGACAGGCCGTGTCTAGAAAAAGGAATGATTGGACTCTCTTGAATGAAATGAACCAGGAAGGGGGCAGAGAACCAGGCAAGCGAAAATCCCGACATGAGATGTGTTACTGTCGGCTCGTGTGATAAGTTTCTGTTGAGAGGTGGCTCGGTGTCGCTCCTCAGGGGCAGCAGGGCGCCTGTTGGGAAAGGTGGGCCACCCCCAGCGAGTGAATGTGGGACTGAGCCACGCTTCTGTCGTCCTGGGCTGCTTTTTGTTCCCTGTGCACAAAGGGCGGACCGGATGTGCTCCCTCCCCTGGGGTGTCAGGAGGACTGGGGGAGCACCTTTGTTCTTTGTGTTCAGCACGGTGTGCAGGGCCTAACCAGCCCTGTGGGTGCCAGCTGTCACTCCCCCAGCCTGCATGAGGACCTGCCAGTGGCCGGCGATATTGTCTTCTGGGAAAGTGCTTCAGTCCCAGGTGAGACAGCCCCTGTCACTTTGGCTCCCATGACGCCGACGCTGCCAGGACCCACTTCCTTGCACCCTGGTGCCCGCCCTTCTGCAGAGTGTGAAGCGTGTCCATCAGAGCCTATGGCCCACTTGCAGCCTTTCTCTGACCTTCCTGCAGCATGACCTCAGCTGCAAAGTGGGGACAGCATGAGAACAACTACATTCGGAAGATGAAGACCTCGGTGGGTTAAAGTCACTGACATGCAGAGCGCTCGGCAGACCACCCGGCCCAGCATCGGGGCCCTGGTGTTTGCCGTGGACGTCACTGTCACCACCATTACCCACAGCGGAGAGCCAGCGGGCCTCCGGCTGCAGGCGTGGGATCAGGCCCTGGGGAGCAGAGGGGAACACCTTAGGACGGGCTCCTAGAAATGTATGAAGTTGCAAAGGGATCAGGGACCTAAAAACAGAAGAATCTGGTGGGTCAAAATAAGGGATGAATTTTACAAGCATTTTGTCAGAAACAAAACTTGGAGATAGGGGAGCACATGGAAGCCCCGGTGTCACAGATGGAGCGCACTGGTGCCCAGCTACCCCCACGGGCTGTCACCCCCATTCTCACTCCTGGCCTCCCTCCAGCGGCATTAACCAGACTGGTCCCCTGTGGGAAGAGGTGTGAGGAGGGTGGGGGCCCTTGCTTCTCTGAACACCCTGAGTCTGTTTGGCACTGTGGGTCCATAAAATACTTGCTGAGCGGCCTGTTTGCCAGGCCTGGTAGCAGCTGGAGACGCCTCCGGCGATGAAGGAGGAGTGCGGTGTCCTGAGCGCTTCTGTGCCGGAGACGGTGCCCGCTCCTCGCGCGCATTTCCCACAAACCTCCCAGCTGCCCTTTTCCTAGAGGAGGGGCCACCTGACCTGCCTGAGGGCTCGGGCTGCACAGGTCAAAGGCGGTGCTTGACCTTGAGTCTGTCTGGCTCTGAGGCCTGGGCCTGTAGCTGTCAGGCTGTGACGTGTGCGGACAGTAGTACCTGTTACCAGGGTGTGGCTCTCCGAGGGAGGCCCTGGGTGACGCCACCTGCTACCTCATCAGAGAGGTGGGTGCCCCGGCCTGGACCCGCAGACCCTGAATCTCTGGAGGGGATCCTAGTCTGGGTTTGCACAAACCTTCCGGGGGACTCAGAGGCTCCTGAGAGCTTAAGACACCGAGTGCTCTTGAGAGGCAAGGACAGCAGACACCGTCATTGTCCAGCTTTACATAGGGGACCTGGGGTGACCGGCCCGCTCAAGGTTGTGTGGCCGGCCTCAAGGTCAATTTTGTAAGCCAACACTGTCCTTTCCCCCAGTAGGTGTGCTCCCCTGTTGCTCAGGTTAGCGTGGCTTCAGAGCACCGCCAGAATGCCCAAGGATGTGAAGGAAGGGCTTTGTGCATGGGAGAGGTGCCCTGAGGATTGAAACAAATTAATTTTACAGCTCAGCCTGGTTTCACTGCCGGCGAGCTACCACCGGGGTGAACCTGGCCGCTGCTCTTGCTCTGTTTTGTGATGAACACAGAAAAGAGGTTATTTCTTAACTTGAAAGGGAAATAAAACTACCAGTATGTTGCAGAACTTTGGAAAGTAGAACAAAAATGTTAAAGTCCCCTGGGTATACAAATAGAGCATAATTATTGATCATCTGGCGAATAATAAGTGCATGTTACAGGTGAGCCCTGGGCTTAGACACATGAAAGAACAAGGGTCCCCATTTTGCCAGGTCCCCATGGACCTCAGGGGGGTCTGGGCTGGAGGAGTGATGAGGAGCCCTTCTCCCCGAGGAAGCTGGCGGCGTCTGTGGAAGGAGGGGATGCCCAGGGAGAGGGCTCGGCCTGCACATCTGAGCAGAGGCTCGTTTGCAGGGTTCTCATTTCCACGGCAAGGGCAGCACAGTGCCCCAGCTGCCCCTCTGGAGACGTGGCAAGAGTGCGGGAACTGCCCCGTGGCTCCTGAGGGCCCGCGCAGTTGGTGGCGGCTGCACACGGAGTCCCGCAGGCCCATGCCAGTGTCCTGGGGCTGCCGTCACACAGGGCAGGGGGTGGCGTGAGCATTTAGACCTCTCGGCTGTGCTTGTTAAAAGTGCGTTGTGCACTGTGTGCATTGCCTGTCGACTAAAATGGAGCCTGATCGCTGTCCCCCGGGAGACCGCGTGGCCGTCAGAGGGACAGGTTCCTCCCTCAGGGTCAGGGGGACCGCAGACCTGGCCCTGCTGCCCACCCCCTACGGCCAGGTCCGGGGGCGTGGCCTAGCACAGGCCTGCAGACCTGAGTGTTCGGAACTCCGGCCGCAGTCTCTCCTCCCTCCGCCTGGTGTGGAACCCCCCCGTGTTCGTGTTCGTGGCCATCAAGGGTTTCTCCCACCTCCGCCCCACACCCAGAACGCAGCTTCTGTGACAAGGGAGGAGGGAAGCCATGGACCTCCCTGGGGGGAGGCGCTCCGACTTGAAGGCACCTGCCGTGTGAAGTGGAACCCCCCTCACCCCTCAGAGCCACAGACGGGAGACCTCCAGAGGGTGGGACGAGGCCACCCGTGCTGTCAGGGGACCTTGAGCAGCTTGGGCACAGCCCTCCTGTTCGTTCTCACTGTTGCCCCCTGCTGGCCTCCTCAGGAAGCCGTCTGCTTGTCCCTCTGTTCCGCGCCAGTGGGTGCCAACCCACTGGAGGCCCGGGTTAAAAACCCATGGGGAGTCTGACTACCCTCCCCCACCTGTGCCTCAGGCCCCAGGGCGACGCGTGGAAGACGTTCCAATGAAGCGGGGCAGGCACTTCCATGGACAGAGTGTGTCTGAAGGATGCACGATGTCTCGCAGCTGGCCACTGGGTCCTTTGGAAGGCTTGACCTCAGCGAGGTGGCTCTTGAATGGCAGAAATGGGAGGAGCCAGAATCGCTGCCGTTTTCCTGCGTTCAGCCACTCTTCTCCCTCTGGCACCGCCTAGGTCCCAGGGAGCAGCGCACCCAGCCGTCTGCATCCTCTCTGTTGCTGTGGAAACAAATGTCAAGGCAGGCAGCTCAGGGTGAACGTGAGATACGGGAGAGAGCACGCCTCCTGTCCAAGGAACTTGCAGGAGGAAGGAGTCCAGAGGTCGGCGGCAGCCCCGGCCCCAAGCGCACTCCTTCCGCGGTCAGACTCAGGCTGTCACAGGGGCACTCTCCGCGGGGCCAGCGCCCCCCACTGGGCAGAGGACAGACCGAGGGGAAGAGGATTGACTGATTTGCCGAACGTCTTGGGGCTAACCGCTGTCAGGGCAAGGGGCAAGGTGGGGAACACTGGGTTTATCTTCATCAAAATAGTGATTTTTCCTTACACACACTTGATAATTCTTGTTACATCATAACATGTCCAAACTCTTTGATGTAAGTGCCCTTTTTATGTAAGTGAATTTTATCACTCAGGGTGTTGTAGTGAAAACTTTTCGATTGCCTTTGTGGAGAATTTTCAACGTAAAATAGTGTTGTCAGGCTGGGCCTGCAGCCTTCTGACACGTAAGCATGTTAACTTGGAGATAAGACTTGTTCCTTCTACAGAGTAGTCAGAACTTTTGGTTTCTCTTAAAATATTACCCACTATTCATTCATTTATTCATTTATTTGATAACGTCCCACTAAGCGTCTACTATTTCCTGGAAATATCAGGGTGTTTATAACGGAGTCCATGGGTTGAAGGAGCCTCTCCTCCTGTGGGCTGGACGGCGTGTTTCTGCCTCGAGTACCCTGCTAGACTCACATGGGAAGTCTGGGGAGATCCAGGGCTCTGTTCGGTGGACCGTCACGTTTCAAAGTCAGACACCTCGGGGTGCAGTCTGCAGCGGACCTGGCCACGGGGCTGGGGCTCAGAGACACCGTCAGCGCCATGGGCCCCACTGCGTATGGCTCACCCGCTTAAACTGTGCACGGGCCGCTTGATTTCTCGGCCACAGCCCAGGCACAGGACTCCGGCCTCCTCTCCGAAGAGCGGTCCTTCCTCAGCCCCAGCATGTATCTCCCCGGAGCTGTCCCTGGTCTCTCGCCACCTCTACGTGGTCTCCATTCCCTCTCCTCTGACCCGCTCTGGGGCTCCTCCCTCTCCCACCCCGTCCTACCTCCCCGGGCTTCTCAGTCTAATTATATCTTAGCTTAAAATACAGATGTAAAGCTAATGAAATTGTCTTCAGACTCCAGCTGTTCACCTCCCTCTGAGTCGCAATGAGTGAAGTTTAATTTATTTGTTTAAAACGCAGGCTAATGTATTCACAGATTCTGATAGGGTAAGCACTTGGGGTGTCTCCACTTCTTTTGCAGCAGAGAGTGAGACTCGCTAACGAAGTCTCGTTCCTGAGTAACACACCACCCCCACGGAACTCGGCTAATTCAGAGAACAAAAGAAAACCAAACAAACTCACATCCGTAAGTAAAAGGGTCAGTAATAAAAACACATCAGTGTTTGGATCATCGGTTTTCGCCGGGTCTCCATCAGCCGTTCTCAGTGTAGCAGGTCACTCAGAGGTCAGGGACTCCCCGTGGGACAGGCACACAGGGTGCGCAGGCAGGACCCCTGCCAGATGTAAGTGGCCAAGTGCAGGCAGGTCCCTGTCTCCTCCACATTCCCCTCCGTGGAGCTCCAGGTTGGACACCCTCTTTGAGGGGAGGGCCATTCTCCCCCGCAGCCCAGAGTTTGCACAGAGACCCAGTTTTAGTGAAACTGGCTCCTGACTCGACCTAGAGCCCGAGGCAGAGCCGACGCTGCAGACCCCAGGGCCCAGGGCCCCGCCGTGGCGTGAATGATGGGCAGGGAGAGCGGGCCGCCAACAGGCTGTACCTGAGGTCCCGAGTCAGCGAGACGACGGGTGACACCCGGCGGGCTTCCCAGTCCAGCGCCATCTGCCGCGTGCCGTTCCGTCCACTCCGTGGACTCCTCGTGTTGCTATTTACTTCGATTTTTTATCATCTCATTTTTCTTACCAAAAGGAACATTATCACAGCACTATCACTTCCTATAAATGAAAAATAACCATAAAATAAACATTATCGCAGCGAACGGGTCGGAGCCTGGCTTGCTCTCAGGAGTGCCGCCAAGTCCTGCTACTTCTTCGCAGAATAAGACCATCAGATGTTAGACAGCCTTTTAAGACGCGTCAGCATCTGCTGAGCCGTCTCAGTTCGGCCAGAGGAGCTCAGAGAGAGCTCATCGAAAGGGGAGCGAATTTGTTCTTCAGTGAGTCAGTTTGGTTTGATGTCCTGTCTCTGTGAGATCCACAGATTATCTCGCACACCACTGCTGCGTCCCCATGTCAATGCTGCACTGTGGGAAGTGCTGAAGTGAGGATTGCGTCTTCCGGCCCCCAAATGAGTGCTGTGCTGCCCTCCCGGTACATCAGGTGCACCCTGGCAGATTCAGGTGAATCACATTTTATGGGACCCTTTTCCTTCCTTATTTTTCAGATATGAAACAGTTGTATTTGTAACCTGGTTAATGCAAAACTTCATATAAATAGGTGTGGACTAAGACACGTACCAAACAATAGTATTGTCTTTATGATTTAACTTAACAACATTCAGAGGCTTTTTAAAAATTGTATTTATTTATTTTCAGAGAGAGGGGAAGGGACGGAGAGAGAAACATCAGTGTGTGGTTGCCTCTCCAGCGCCCCCTAGTGGGGACCTGGCCTGCAACCCAGGCATGTGCCCTGAGTGGGAATTGAACTGGTGACCCCTTGGTTCACAGGCCAGCACTCAATCCACTGAGCCACACCAGCCAGGGCTAATATTCAGAGGCTTTTAAGTACAACAGATCCTCGAGTAACTCCCTGTTGTTCAGTGTCCTTCCGTTCTAGCATGGGTTGAATGCTGGGGTCCTGACGGTGTCTACCCACAGCCTGTGGCAGACTTGGCTTCATCATACAGCCTTTCCCTGCGTCACAGGACCTGGGGGTGACTGGAAGTGAGGACTCACCATAGTGAGCATGCCGCCACCTTCTCAGCTCTCCCCATCCAGAATGGCACACATGTGTGACATGAGTGCAGGGGCCTGACTCAGCCCCCGAGGGAGGCCTGGGACAGGGGCAGCCTGGCACACAAAGTTACAGTGACTAGAGTTCCTTTTTTTTTATTCTCACCTGAGGACCTTTTTTTATTGCTTCCAGAAAGAGAGGTGGAGGGGAGAGAGGGAGGGGGGGGAGGGGAGAGAGAGAGAGATGTCCATGGGTTGCCTTCTGTATGTACCCCGAATGGGGATCGAACCCACAACCTCAGTACTCACCCTGACCGGGAGTCCATTGATCCACACTGGCCAGGACTAGAGACCCTGTGAACAGGACACAGAGTTCGGATGGAGTGCTGAGTAGCGGTGGCCTTAGTTATGAGGGATTTCATGCAGAAACTGTTCTGCAAGGCTCAGGGCACCCGGGAGCTCCTGCAAACACCAGTGGTTTCAGGGCCTCCTCGTAGTCGACATGCTTTGAAGCTCCTTTCTCTGTGCACCAATGCCATGCCGTCCTGGGTCCGTGTTCAGCCATCCGCTGTCACTGTCCTAAGGAGCCAGGTCTTGCAGCTGTGTGTGGCCTGGGGTGTCACTCCTGCAGCTGGACCATCCCAGCAGCTCCTGTCCCCATGACAATAGTGCATGGGTCATGGATGCCTTAGAAGAACACCAGGGTGGTCCTCAACTTTCTTTTCCTCTTTGTAGAACAGCAATAAACTGATTATCTCCCTCAAGCAAGTTTCACTCAGGAGTTTGGACGCAGCTTAGCTGGGTGGCTCTGACTCAGGGTCCAGCAGGACATCACAGGTAGATGCCACCTGGAGCTGGAGGGTCACTTTACAGCTGGCTTGGTCCCACGACTGGCCAGTGCAAGCTAGGTGCTGGGAGGCCACTGGTCCTCACCCCGAGGTCCCCCATGTGGCTGCCCATGCTCCCTTAAATGTGGCCCTCGCTTCCTCAGGAGCAAAGATCCAGAGAAAAAGCGGGACAGGCCACCAGCCTGTGGCAGGACGCGTGTTAGAGTGTCAGGTCCACCACTCTCTGTTCGTCGTAGCGAGTCATTCCAGGGCAGGGGCAGGAGCCCCACCTTCTGGGACAGGAGGGTCCCAGAACGGTGACCATAGTTTAAAACCACCACGATCTGCTTCTCGTCGCCCCCATGTGCCCCCAGTTCTTACTCAGAGGATGCAGGATGGTCCTCACGGGGCTGCCCCGTGTGCATGCTCTCCACTGCTGACCTGCTATCCACGCAGCAGCCATGGGTCCTGGAGGCCTCACTCTGTCATGTCGCTCAGGCCCTGTCGCAGACAGGACGCCCCATCTCCGTCCCTGCCTTCTCCTCTGGGCTCCGTCCTCTGCCAGCTCAGGAGGCCCTCCTGTCCTCTCTCATTAATGAAATGAGCCCAGCTCCTCCTGGTCAGGACCCTCACACCCGCCACGCTCCCGTCTTCCACGGCCAGTCCCCCTCGCCTTCCTGTAGCCAGCTGTCCACCTGAGTGCCTGCCCTGCCCCCGGAGTGGCTTCCCTGATGGGACCGGCCAGCACCCTTCCACCGCCTTCTCTTCTCTCATCTTAAAACAAACAAAACAGCTTTATTGAACTCCGAGAGTGGAATTGACACGCAGTAAATGCCACCATGTGAATGCACGTGGTCGGAGAAAGCGTGTCTGAAGAGCTCGAAGCTGCGTGGCCGCGATCACATGGCCTGGAGCGTTGTGGGGCGTATGTAAGTGTTTTGATACGTGTCCACTTAAGCCTATTACAAGCTGATGAGTGTCCTTGAAGAGCCAGGGGGCAAGGGCTCTGGCACTAGAGAGGCAGCTGGAAGTGTCAGGGAGGTCAGGGGTCAGGGTTCACGTGGGGTGCAGGGCGTCAGTGCCCCTGTGACCGCCCTCTGACTAGGAAGGGGTAAGTTTGTGACCTGACAAAGCAGGTGAAAGCCTGCTGAGATGGGGCAGATGGAGCCCTATTTCTAAGGAGGAAGCGAAGACAGGATTCTAGGCCAGAAGCCGGGGTGGCGGGTGGAGCAGCTAAGTGCCAGGGGCGGAGGCTGGTGTCCCTCTCAGGAGCAGAGTGGCCGGCCCTGAGGGTCCGCAGCCGAACCGGAGTCCCGGGCGCTCTGCCCTGACCCCAGATCAGTGATGCCGTGCCAGCAGACGAGGTGATATCTGTGGTTACCTTCGAAATCTTTGCTTTCTCTGTCTGTGCTTGGTGTCTACCATTCCTCATAAAGAAGAAAAGCTAGAAAAATAGAAATGCTATGAAAACACGTGTTCGAGCTTCACTGGAACTGAGAAGAGGACCGGATCGACCATTCGGTGGAGTGGGCCATTCATGCGTGGGCAGCAAATGAGCCACTTCCCTGGAAGGTTCCCACGGCCCCAGGAGCGGTCACACGGGGGTCAGGGAGTGCGTTTGGTGCCCACAAAGTGAGGGCAGGAGGGGCTCGCAGTCGGTCTGTCTGCGATGGGTGGACTGGCCCCACCCTCCTGGACCAACTTCCCTTGGGGCGGCACTTCTGTGCCCTCCCTCCTCCGTCCTCCCCTTCGGTCAGTGTGGACTGTCCGCCCTCTGGGACCACAGAGATGGCGCACAGTCCCCAGCAGTAGCGTGTGGCTGTCCGAGGTCCGAGGCCCCCAGGGAGCCATGTAACCGCCCGCTGTGCCGTCGGCTATTTCTGCGTTCAGTCATCTCCCGGAGGAGGGTTTGTCGCATCCGTCCAGCTTTGTTAAAAGCCTGCGGTGCCAGCAAATCCCCGGCCAG
The DNA here is from genome assembly GCA_004024845.1 of Tonatia bakeri. Taxonomy (NCBI): domain Eukaryota; kingdom Metazoa; phylum Chordata; class Mammalia; order Chiroptera; family Phyllostomidae; genus Tonatia; species Tonatia bakeri. Next base: position 24,820 of record PVIA01005800.1, read on the forward strand.
CCAGTCCGAGGAAATCGCTCCCTGCAGGCGGTTGCATCAGTCCTCTCCGCAGTTGCGTCAGGGAGCGTGTTTGTGTCCGCCCTCCGCCAGGAGAGAGCCAGCTCCTGGGGGATTTTGGAGGCAAGCGGGGCGCTGGGGGTGCTTTGGGTGCCATTCCCTGTCACCTTGAGCCTCAGCTGGTCATTACCAAGAGTCTAACATGCCTCCTTTATGGGGGGTTGAGCTCTCTCTCCCACAAGGGGTAGAAATTCAGAACCTCAATTTTGCACTGCGCCCCGTCCCTGTGGCAGTTGTAGAGTCTTATTAACAGAGAGCAGAGAAGGCCCACAGATACAATGTAATGGAGCGGCGGCGAGTGGCGAGTGGCGGAGGCATGTGCCCCCCTCCACACTGTCCTACACTCCGGCTCCGGGAAAAAGGCAGGCCGAGGCAAATGGGGTTTCAGTGAGCGCACACAGGAAAATGTCCTAGCGCATGCGGGAAGCTTCGCGAGCAGTCTGAGAGTTCATTCACAGGGTGGCGTGGGTGGCTGGGTGAGGACAAATATCAGGAATTTTTTTTCTTCCCTTGCTGGACTGTCCTTTGCCATTGGGATGCATTCTGGAATCCTCAAGTCCTGTCCCTTTTCCTGTGCCTCTCAATCCTCTGCCATATCAGAGTCGTCAGAGATTTGGGGTTTTCATTGAGGACGGTGTGAACTTGTCAGTACACATTGGGATTAGGGAATGGTACTTGGGGTTAATTAAATAGTGACTGATTTTTGCCCGTATGCCAAACACAGAAGACTAATGACATCTGAAAGACGGTGTGTCTCTTAGTATTGCAGACATACGGCGTGAAATTCCGTCCTTGACTTAGAAGACACGTTAGGATCGCCCGGTGTGGGACACCCCCTGCAGCCATCTGTCCCCGAGACCTGGCTCTCGGGCCGGTGGTCTTCCTGAGGCGGGAGGAGGAGTCCTAGTGCCCGCAGAAACCATGTCCGGTGGAGAGCAACCCGCTGCTCTGCTGGCACAAGTGCCTTGAGTCAGCGCCTCCGTCGGTAGAAAGCGTGAACGTGGACGGGTAGAGGTGGCAGTTTCTAAATATTGGAACCGGAAACTTCTGACTGGTGATGTCTGTGCCACGTCATGGGGCCAGACGGTTTTCCTCTATTTCCTGTCCTGGAAAGCCAGCCAGGGCGCACACGAGCGTCCCCGAGGAAGAATCGAGCCCAGCAGGGGCTGAGGCGCCCCCCTCACCCCATGGCAAAGCTCCATCTGCAGGCACAGGACGCCATTGGAGGGCAGCAGAGGGTGTGGCTGTGCGTCCGCTCTCCCGCCGAAGGGGTGGGTGCGAGCGTCCATTGGGGTAGAAGGCCACCTTCTCTGCACCTTGGCCATGGGCCTTGGCAAGACCCCGGCACCGCTTGGAGGCAGGAAGGGCGTGGCCCTGCCCGGCTCCAGGCCCCTCCAGGCCTGACTGTGGAGAGAGCCACGCTGTGTTAATTTCTGCTCGTCCCCGCCCCCTGTGCTCTCCCGATCCCTGTCCCACAGGTTCCTGTGGCTGTCGGTCTAACATGAAAAACAGGCACCCAGGGCTCTGACGTCACGCGTGGCCTCCCGGAAATCACATCGCTTCCCTGAGCCCGGGTTTCCTCATCTCTGCAGCGGCAGGTGATGGCCCTCTGGGGACAGCTGTCCCGTGAATTCGGTGTGGGCTCTGAACAGAGACTGGACTTGGATACTCGCACCCCCGCTGTGTCCCCCCCACCTCCCCAGCTGCCAGCGCCCACAGGGCTCCGACTCAATTGCTGACACCTGATGAGTGGGTGGCGCTCACAAGGAGAAGGAGTCCGAGAGATTAGATCAGTCTGTTTTCTTAAAAAGAGGAAGACACTCACAGAAGCAGAGGGAAGGGCGGGGGCGGGGCGGGGGCGGAGCTCGTGGTTAAGAAGCCACTCTGACTTTGGGATGCTCGGGCTGGCGGAGCGCCTGGCTGAGGCTCACTAGCTGTGTGTCACGCAGCCGGCTCCGGTGGCGGGTCTTCTGCGAGTGGCTGTGGTCGTCTGAGTCACACTTTCAAGTGTCAGGGACGTACTCCTTCTGAGTGCAGACCTGTGGTGAGGTGAGCTGCAGGTTAGCCAGTTTTACTCTGGCCGCACAGGGGATGGAATGTAACCACGCTGCAGCCACGAAAATGCGCAGCAGGTGTGCCCCGATGGCCACGTGCTAATGGCTGGAAACACAGTCGTGTGTTTTCATTGAAAACCAACTGTTCAATGTAATGTAGCCCCCCAGACACACACACACAGAGCTGCTTCGGCAGAAGTTGGAAGAGCAGAGGTGACATACATTGACACTGATTTCACACAGTAGGGATATTACCATCACTGAGGGAATTTGGCAAGGAGGAGGATACCGCTTTGAGCCAGGGAAAGCCGTGCAGAAAAAGACATTTCCTAGATTATTTGAATTAGGGATTTCACGTAATAAGTGACATTTCGTCTTACTCTTTAAAGGAATCAGTGTGTACTTCAGGGGGTCTCCATTACCGATGCAAATAGACAGCCAACAGAGGCATTTAATCTAGTCAAGTTCAACCGTAGCCACTTGAGAGGAAGAGGGGAGAAATGACAGTTTGGGTGGCACAGCACGCAGCTCCTCATGCTGTTTCAGCCAGATTGAGCCTGAGTGGGCTTGAGATAAGAGAAGTGACCGACCTGTCACCCAGTGGGTGTCATTTTGTGCCTGTGAGACTGGAGGGGGCATGCCAGGGGCTGGCCCGAGCTTTACGTCTACAGATATAATGTTTCAGAAGGGCCTGTCGTACTTTGTAACAGAGGCTTTGGCCTCACATGAGTGGTGCTGGGCATCATCAATGACCTAAGTTTGTTTCTAACTCTTTAAATTCCCCCATTAATCGGCTCTGTCATTCAGACCGTGGCAACTTGGTGTCCCTGAAGAGAGCCACCGTAGTCCCCAGCCCCGTGGAGACCCCAGGCCCAGTGGGAGGGGTTCTCTGTCCCCTCCCGTGTTGTCTTAGCGAGGAAGCCTTCTCCAGGAGCCCCGGCCTGCTTCTGCTCGCTGGCGCGGCCTGCGCTGCCCCGCCCACCCACACCAGGTGCTGGCCAGGCAGGTGGGGCCCTGATGACTTCCAAGGGTCGGCTGCCCTCCTGCCCGCCCTCCTGCCCCTGGCATGGCCACGGGCCATCTGTCTGGGGCAGACGCCCCTGTGCACAGAGAACTCGGGGTTCTTTGAGAGAGGAGGGGAGGGCGAGGTGGGCGGGTGGGTTCTGCAGCCAGGTCACTCACCGATGCCACGGTGGGACAGAGTCTCTGTCTCACATCCGTGCCCTCGGTGACCTCTCTCGGTGGCTCACGTAAGCCGTGTCACTGTACTCTGGGCAGTTAGAGAGCTCTGGGGGCACTTCTGAGTCAGAGTTTTGCCTTAGGATTGGGGTCACTGTGTAACCCACACAAGGGATGAGACGCAAGTGCGGTATCAATATTCACCTTAGTTTTCCACTTACCTTTACGGGTGTGTCCTAGCTTTCTCGTAACAGTGTGCAGGAACCCTGGATGGCTGCTGCAGAAGTCCGATCAGCCACTGACGTGTGTGTTCGGCCTTTTGAAAAGAAAAGCAGTGTACAACAACTCTGCCATGCCTCGAATCTATCTCACCAAATCTACCTGGATGTCCAGAGAGCAATTAGAAAACAGTAATGACAGGTAGATTCCGTGCGCTTGACGCTGACTGACGCTGTCTGACGCTGTCAGCCACGGCGCTTGGAGCCGAGGGGGCGAGGCACCTGTCCTCACAGCCAGGAGAGAACGTGACCAGGTGATGTCAGCGGCAGCACCGTGCAGCCAGTGGCAGAACAGCAAAGAGGCTGAGGGTGGGAGTCGGTGTGACAGCAGGCGGGCGGCTGCTTTGGGGGCTCAGGGGGTCCCGTCAGAGGAAGAGGCGTTTCTGCAGAAGCCGAAGCCGGAATGACAGGAGTGTGGAAAGGAGCCAGCCCGTGGGTCTCAAAGGTGCGGCCCTGGGCGCTGGGAGGAGCTCTGCAGAGGCCCTCAGGTGACAGTGAGCTTCAAAAGCAGGGAGCAGCGGATCTGCAGGGGCGGGTCCTGTGGGCTGGTGGGATGAGAGGTGGGAAGGGTGGCGTCTACTTCCCATGCATGGGGAAGGTGCAGCGGGGGGAGCCCCACTCTGAGAGGTGATGAGGTGACAACACGGGGGAGGTTTGGGGACAGTATGTTAAGGAAGCTTCAAAATACAGCCAGGAGGCTGCTGTCCAGGCAACAGAGGGTGATGGATAAGCCAAGGTGGTCGTAGTGGAATGTGCAGAAAAGGGATGGATTCAGGACGACTGGGAGAAAGGGTGTGGGAAATGGGGAAAGGAGAGAAAGTAGATAAATTCTGAGTGTTTAGCTTTGCCTACAGGTCAGATGGAGGGGCGGTCTTCTGAGTTGGGCCAGTGGGGTTCATGGGGAAAGGTGGCAGGCAGGGGTGGGCGGCCCCAGCAGCCCGGAGCTGCGGCTAGAGATGGGGACCAGAGGTGGAGATGGGGGCAAGAGACGGGGACCAGAGGCGCAGGAACCAGCAGGCTGTGTCCACACAGGACTTTGAGCCGAGGCCACAGAGCATGCTCAGTGCAGCCTGGTCCCTGGGAATCGGCAGGTGCTTATTTATGGAAACATTTGTCTTGAGAATTTCTTGACAGCACGACTTCTGAGAAATTAATTGATTGCCGTGACAACCAGCGATGTTCGATTCTTCCAAGTTTCCCTGAGAGACAAAGAGAGCCTCCTGGTGTCAGCCTGGGCTTGCTTCAAAAGTTTGTTCTTGTGCTTCGCAGTTTGGAGTTGGCAATAAAATCCTCCGCTTTTGCTCCATAAATCAAACAAGGACACAATTGTTAAATAGTCTATATCATATTAATTAAGCCCTGAAACAAGGCAGGCTTCGCAGCCATTTATAACACGGTATTGCATAAGTTGGTAATCAATGAGAAAAGCAACCAATTAACAAGCCACCAGTCAGCACTTCGCGCAGAAGTCGGCGCCTCTCGGCTTAATTAAACCGTGCAGGTGTCGGGGATGACGCGTGCGAGTATTTGACGTGCTGGTGTCTGGCTGCGGCCGTCACTCTCACATCCGTGCGGGCCCCAGGTCCCGTCGGCTCCGAGGCAGGTGAAGGGGTCGCAGTGTCTTCACCCGCTGCATCTTCCAAAGCCTTCTTCCTAACTGAGCTGCCACTTTAAGACAGCCGAAGGAAGTTCACGACTGTCACCCCGAAATCATCAACCCAGAGGCCTGCCCTCATAGTCCCATCAGGACAAAAATGACTTGAAAGAAACCAGCTGAGAAAGTGTGCGCTGAGCACCTCTCTCGAAGCATCAGCCCACGCCGCAAAAGTTGTGTGTCCTCCGTGTCAAACTTAAAGATTACTTGTAAATGGGCAGAGGTGCACAGTCACCACCAAAATGCACTCGGAATAAGTCTGGACGGCTGACCCGGGGCGGTGTGGCCGTTAGCTCGTGGGGGCCCGGGCCTGGGGCGGGGCTGAGGTGACGTTCCTCCCAGGTCTGAATGTTTCCCCGCCGCGCTGGCCGAAGCTGAGACCAAACACAGGATGCTAGGCAGGGCGAGGCGAGGTTAGTGTTAGCCGACTCTGTGCACACTATTTAAATGCCGCAGCTTCTCCTGCGGTTGCATCACACGGCAAAACTGAGAACGCTGGGTCTTCGGATGTCCTCGCTGCCTCTCAGGGCGAGTCCTTTCCCGTCTGTGCCGAGGAACGCAGGTGTTCTTTTGTAAGGACAGGGTTCTGCTCCTTCCGGGTCAGTGTCACGCACCGGGGGGCCATGTGTCTCAGTCTGGGGCAGACTGACACGTGACGTGGCCCCCCATGTTATCCTGGAGCCGAGTTTCCTCTGAGAACCATGGGGGCTGGTGGTTCCAGAGGAGATCCGCTGTCACTGCCTGCAGCGTCCCCCTTCCCCGACGGCGAGGAGGGGGACAAAGCCCTAGTCACTACATGGGTTTTCGTCTCACTCCAACTGCCTACCTCTCCCCCGCCCACCAGACTCTGCAGAGCCGTGGCTGGGGCTTCGTTTCGGGAGGGATTCCGAGTGTGCCCCCTCAGCGTGGCGTCTGTTCCTCCTCAGAGTCAGACTGCCCCTTCCTCTGTGCCTGGTGCCCGTCCTCTACCAGAAGTGAGAATCTCGCTCCCGTCATGCACTCGCCAGGGATGTGTGGCCTGCCGCTGTCCCTGGGGGGCACTGAAACTGGAGGTATGCCCACCCCCACCGGCGTGTGTTAAGATGGAATGAGGGAGAGCAGGCACCCACAGGCCCTGCTAAAGGAAACCTTGTACATTCTCCACCTCCTGTGCCATCAGCTGGGCTCCCCACCCCCACCCCGCGCCGCCAGCGCAGAGGGTGGCCGTGCACTTAAGGCAGCCACTCATTTCATCAGGGCCTGTGGAATGCTAAGACACAGAACGCGGGAGACGGTGAGAACCCCGTACTGTATTCTGCCGGTGAACGATCCCCCATCTGAAATAAACGTCGCTGAAGTTGAATGTCACCCTTTCTGAGTGCTTGGCTTTAAGTGAGCCAGCCGTTTGTGCAGAAACGTCCTGGTGCGTGAAATGTCCCTCACGGGCAGTGAGGCGCACAGGTCACTGGCCACGGGGCTCATTCACTGTGACCGTCCTCGGAAGCCAGGCCCTCGAGCCCCAAAACTCCTCACCCGAGAACCCGCATGGCTGAGGCTGCTCTTGCGTTTGGGGCTCCCTCCCTGGATGCGCAGCGGAAGGAGACTCTGTGTTTTCAGAGATGCAAATGTAAACATGGAGTGGGAAAGACGAAGTCGGGCTCTGGAAAGGACGTGTTTGAACTTGGGCCAGTACTGGATCTCCCTGAATTGTAATTTCAACATAAAAAAAAGTGAATCATAAAAGCAACTCCTGCCTCGTAGGGCGGCTGGGAAAGCCGGTCTTGCCAGGAACATCACGGAAGGGAGCATTCTGTTCCACTCTCTTCCTCTCCAGACGTCGGACTGTGGTCCTCGGGTGTGCTTCCCCTGGGGCGTTCTCAACTCCTGTTTTATTAAAAGCAAAAATAAGCCTCAGCCAGTGTGGCTCAGTGGATTGAGTGCTGACCTGTGAACCAAAGGGTCGCCAGTTCGATTCCCAGTCAGGGCACATGCCAGGGCTGCGGGCCAGGTTTCCAGTAGGGGGAGCATGAGAGGCAACCACACATTGATGTTTCTCTCCTCCTCATTCTCCCTCCTTTCCCCTTTCTAAAATAAATAAATAAAATATTTTAATAAATCATACAAATACTAAGTGGACAATGTCCTCACCTGGTGAAGTGAGAACGCCACATGATTTGCACGTTTACCATGGTGGCCACAGCAGTGTTTTCCACTGGACTGTGCAGTGAGCGGGATGCTCCTCTCCACGATGCCACGAAAGACGCAAACCCAACAGCGAAGGCACTAGCCCGTCAGTGAAGACGCGTCAAGATTCCTTCCAGTGCCCACCAGGCTGTGTGCACAGGCTGAGTGACTGGTCATGGGTGTTGAAAGGGATGACAATCTCAAATCTGTGTCTTCCTTTTGGAGGACATTCCGTGAGTAGAATTCAGTGCCTTGGGAAAGGCACTGACCAGTGCTGATCCCGAGAGGCTAAATGTGGTGCAGATGTAGGAAAAGCGTGTTTTCCAGAAGGGGGGTGGCTGGAAGACCCGGAACGTGTGAGCAAGCATAGAAAAATACTCATAATGAATACAATTGTTACCCTTGCTCCGGATCTGATGAGGCGTCTCCTCTGTACGCTGTCTGAAGACAGCATGCACCAGAGCACCTGCGGCAGAGCGGGCGCCGGTGTCCTGTTCACCGACGACGTCACACAAGCTCGGAGACACCGCTGTCCCCCCAGACCCACGGCAGCGTGGGAGAGCCTGGCATGCTGACCCCCAAGCCAGTGCTCTGGGGACCGGGGCTCGTGTGGAAAGACGTTAGGTAAGGACAGTGGGAACACGCATCTGGTTTTTTTCTTCCTTATGCAACGTGGACTGCGCATTTAAAGGTAGTGAAGTAATTTTTATACAGCTACAAAAGAATTGCCTGCAAAGGAATGGCTAAAACTAATAACCCTGGCACGTTCTCCTTCCCCTTGAAAAGCAGTGCAGAGGAATCACAGAAACATGACAAGGTCCTCTCACGCCCACCTTGTTCAAGCGCGGCTTTCTGGTGGGCCTCGAAGACCGGACCTGTTTCTCGGGTGAATCTCTTCTGTTTTCACGGTCGGTCTCCAGTGTTCGTTCCGACTTTCTGCTCCCCCGACCCCCCTCTGGCCCACTCGTGGCCCATGTATGTTTGTCCTTTTAGCTCCTCTTCCTGAGCTCGGCCATCATCTCTGAGTTTTATGGACCAGCACTCAGATCGGCTCGTGCTAGGCCGTGAGCCCTTCCTCGGGGTCAGGGAGGACCTTCAGCTGTCACTGCCGGGCTTCCTGCCAGCGCCAAGACGGGAGGGGCGGGCGGCCAGGGGACAGGTGCGCATAAATCAGGTGTTTGCCAGCAAGCAGGATAAATGCTGGATCCCAACGCTCTCTGCCTTTTGTCAAGTGTGTATGAGGGGACAGGGCTGCGTGGCATGGATGATGGATCGTGGACCCTTCCCTGAGCCAGGACGCTCACCCACTGCCACCGAGTGAGGTGGCTTGGGCTCAGCCCAGGTTGTGAGGACAAGGAGTGGGAGGTGTGGGGGCCATGCCAGCCAGACCCGGAGGGACAGAGGGGAGCCGGGGCCCGCTGGGCAGCCCCGTCCGTCGGTGGGAGGCGCGCTGGGAGGAGCAGAGCAGAGTGCACCCCCACAGGGGTTCCAACCAGGACCCTGGGGCCAACCAGCAGACTGGTTCTTCATCCATGGACCGTTGACTGAAATGTGGTGGTTCCTTCAGTTACAAATGTGGGTGGTCTCGGAGCGATGAGTGTGCACTGGGGCCCTACCAGGGTCAGTGTTACTGGGCTGCCCCGGTCATAGGGCAGTCACTGCAGACGCCTCAGGGTGTCGTTCAGAATAGTCACTGCTTGGAAGTTTTGGCAGCGATTACACCCACCGCTGGAAGTACGTGCATTATCTTATCACAAGAGTTTGAAATAGTTTTCTACCTGTATCTCCATATGAATGGTTTCCTTTGTAATTCTGGGTGCGCTATTTTGTGTCCCCAGAACATCATTCTGAGAAAGCATCTGCAGGACTCACCAGGGTCTCAAGAGTCCCTGCACCAGAGAAGCTGGGGGCCCCGCAGCGGGCGCTGTGTTTGGTGCCAGGTGAGGCCTGGCGTCTGCACTGCTGGGCCTCCAGCCTCAGCTAAGGGGTGCTTGTCTGGCCTTGACACACACAGCGTGGTGCGTGAGGCCACATGCTGGTGTCAACGGCAAATACAATTTACTTCAGGGAGCCATGCTGTCCCCTGGCTCTGTCGAGCCCCAAAAGTTGGATGCCACCCGGGGACTGGGCGTGGTCCCCAAACTAGTCAGTGGTAATCTACCCCCTCGCCTTTCCTGCTGTTTTTGGGCGCAGTGTGCATTGGGAGCAGCAGGCTTGGCTCTGGAATTGGAGCTCCTGGGTCTCCGTCTCACTCCGGAGATGTGCAGTGCTGGGCAGGGGCCTCGCTAAGCATCGGTCTCCTCGTCTGTGGAAGTGGGAGTAGTGGCAGCACCTGCCTCCCAGGGCTGGGGTGGGGTCTCCGTGCTGTGAGGACTCACGGCGCTTGAACTGGTTCTGAACCCGTGGGAAGTGTTTCCAGGGCTGCTGGGTGCGCTCAGTGAGACTCGTAGCCCACCACTGCCATCTTCCTCCCAAACCCCACAGCCCCTGCAAGTCCACGTGCCCCAGGGAACGCACCAGGCAGACCTCCGTGGCCCAGAGCCCCCAGCACCCGCCTCTCGTGACGGCCTCTCTGGTGATCAGCCCACCTTCTCCGGCAGAGCTGCGGCAGACCCGAGTCGGTACACGGGAACACGTGCAGGCGGGGTGAGGGGCGGACACCGGAGATGCAGACACCGTGATGCGGAGGGCCACTGGCTCTGACTGCTGCCTCTCGCGGTCACCACGTCACGGTGCCACTGGGTGCTCGCTGCATCCATACTCGGTCTGCACTCACTGCCCCACCCTTCTGCTCGTCCGCCTGCAGCGCTCTGCCAGCCCTCCTCCCTCCCCGCTGGACTGACCACACTGCCCGCTCGCTCTGGCTGGGGAGGGGCCTTCCTGGCCGGCAGGCCCCATGCAGCACAAACCCAAACTCCGGGCAGCTCGAGCAGTCGGTCCCCTCCTCAGAGGACAAGAGCCATCTGAGTGGCACCTCTGTGTACTGAGTCCCTTCCCAGCGTTTGCAGAGACTGGGCCCTTAACAAACGTGCCTGGTGTCGCACTGCAGGTGCCCGGTCCTGCCCGGTCCTACACGTCTTTCTCTTCGCTCTCACACAGCTCTGTGGTGCTCTCGTGTTTCTTCCGTGTGCACATCCGTGTCCCTTTCATCGCTGGCCTTCTGCGGGCAGGGGGCTTCACTGGTCATGGGGTCTGTCATCCGAATGCGTGACGCTGCCATTAGCCGTCATGCAGTTTTCCGTGATCACAAACCATCACAGGGTCATCGTGATGATAGAGGCATGAGGAACCCTAAGGTGAGCACCTTGCAGGTTTTAACTGAAGGTGTGGTCCAGTTTCCGTTCTGTCGACAAGCATCTCTGTCTAGACTCGCGAACAGTGTGGCCGTCAAGTCTCCTGTCATTGTCCAGTGGTCCTGGAGGGGGCATCTTTGCATAGAAATGTATTGGGGTTCGCCTCTTGTGTACTCGAGAGGCGGCGGAAGCGGCTTCTGCGGCTGGGGTGCCTCTTCCTCGGGCCAAGCAAGTGCCTTGAACGCGGCATTGTCCCCCACTGGGGGCGAACCCTCGTTTCCCCACCACTCCCGCGAAAGCGCCGCACCGTGTCGTGGGGAATCACAGCATGTGGAGACGTGCAGGTGGCCGCCGCAGGGAGCAGAGCCAGCCACTTTCTGAAAGCGTCCTCAAGGGGCCTATGGGTACCAGGAAGGTGTGTGGGGGGACAGCTGAGGCGGCCCCCTGGGCCCACGGGAGCTGACACCTGCACATTTGGGGGCCGGAGCCGCTCAGGGGGGACGCGGCCCCGGAAGCCACATTTGCTATTTCTCTAAGTCTGGTCTTGGGCCCAAAAGTCTTTAAAAGGTTTGGTCGTGAGGACCGTTTCCACTGCAGACGGAGCACAGTTCCATGCCAACCTGGGGGGCTCGGGCGAGATGTCCACTATCTCTGATTAACCGCCAGCGTGGCGTGGGCAGCAGAGCAATGAGCGTTCCTCCCCTGGCCACTTCTGGCGGCATCAGTGAAATGAGAGCCGGATTCTGTGTCTTCCCAAATGGGGAAGAAATCAGACCCACATCTTGAAAAATCAGTGGAGTGCCCTTCACCCCGCACCCTGTCTGATTTGTGGAGAGGCCGAAGGGCCTGGTTAAAGGGAGACAGATCTCGAGAGAATTCAGAGCTGATCGAACCAGAAAGTCTTACTTAAAACAAAAAAATTACAAAACAATTTTTCTAAGTAGTGATCATTGAGAACTGGACAAAATAAAAAGAACGTGTTTTTAAAAACACAGTGCATGGTTCTGAGAAAGCTCTTTTCCCGCGGTGTGGCGGACGGGTTGGGGAGCTGTCGGGGCCAGGACCGGCGCCCACCGGCCCATGGGCAGTTTCATCTGGTCAGTTATCAGACTGGGGTGAGGCTCTGTCTGAAGGAAGAGGGACTGAAATGGCCGTCTGTGGTGGGCTGGTTTGGGTGACCCCAAACTGAAGACTAAAGGCCCCCTGAGACTGTTTGAAGGGAGGCTTTTTAGAGAGGGAGTTGCGGTTAAGTAAGTCACAAGGTGAGTCCCAAACCTGAGAGGACTGGTGTCCCTATAAGAAGAGCAGCAGACCCCAGGGATGGGCACACAGAGATGGGGCAGCTGTCGGCGTTGCAAGGGGCGAGGTCCCACCGGAGACCAGCCCTGGGCTCACGGCGCCTTCGACCTCTGGCGTGGCCACCTCACTCAGCTCCTCAATGCAAAACAAACGTCTTAAATGTACCCTGTGCTGGATCACACGGCAGCATGAGCTAGAGGAGGGAAAATGTGAAATTATAAGACAAAATACGTGTATAATATTACCCATGTATAAGTGGACGCATGCAGTTTAAAGGTCATCTATACAGTCACATGCCCCTCGGTGACATTTCCGCCAAAGATGGGGCATACAGATAAGGTAGCCCCAAGGGTCACTGTGAAGGGGGTTGCTCATAAGTGAGCAAACGGTCTGTGGCTCTGGGGGACGCACCACCTCCCTGCTGGGAGAGAGTGTGGGCTGGGCGGCGGTTCCCGTCAGCCCCTGCAGCCGAGTCCTGAGGGCAGGTGATGTGGGTCCCAGCCAGCCAGCCACAGGCCATCTCAGCTCCGAGGCACCTGTCCCCAGCTTGGCTTGTTCTGAGGGCCCGGCAGCCTCCCACCCCACTGCCCAGTCTCAGAGCCTGTCGTACCTTCTTCGCAGGGGACCCGAGTACCTGCACGAGGACACGGGCCTGCCGAGGTGAACTTGACAAGCCCTACGTGCCACTGCCACGTGAGAGAGGGCTGCGGTGGTCGTGTGGCCATCCTGTCTCTGCACTTCACACGCAGTTCCGGGCTGTAATGACGTAAAGCAGACAGAGTTTCATTTCTTCCCTCATTTCAGAGCTGAAAGCTGGGCCACTGTGTCACGGAGGGTTTCAGCATGGACTTTGTACTCACAGACACATGGGTTTCTCGTGTTTATCCAGAAACCCAAGCTGGAGCGCAGGCTCAGTCCATCGAGAAATTCACTGTATCTTTTCATTAGGTGGGGATCTGCTGAAGCCTCTTGTACCTCTAGCTGATTAGTGATGATAGTGCAACCCAAGAGAACAGCTGCGTCCAGAGCGTGGCCCGAGCGGCCTCGGGGTCTGCAGCCCATGAAAGGCGGACAGCCATTTTCAGAGCTGCCGGCAGGAGGTTAACTTAGAAAGTCACTTGGTCTTTAGCTCTTGACCACAGAGGCTCCCTCCCCGCTTGGAAGGGCGGGAGGGACATGCAACTGCTGTCACTCACTGGGAAACGATAGAAGGAATGGGGTTCTGGGAGGGAAGGACTGGGAGCACGCGTGTCCTGCACCCAGGCCCTGGCCTGTCATCACAGTTGGTCTCACGGACGGAGAATTGCCCCTTGCCCTCGCCGACGACCTCTCAGCCCCATGGCCCCTGCTTTTCACAGGCAGGGGAACAAACGGTGGTCAGAAAAGTATTGAAACTGTTCCCCAGTTCTTCGCCCAATCTCATGTAAATTCATCAGTAACTGTGGAGCCGTCTACTCTGCGTTTAAGTAATGAAAAATGTATTAGTTTCACTACACAAATGTATTGGTCTCCACTCTGTAGTTAAATGAAAAATGTATTCTCCTCGATGGATACATGCATTGACATTCAGTGTGTGGTATTCTCTCTGAGACGCTGCTCCTCCTGAATCAGTCTGGGGTGCAAACGCCGCTGAAGGCCTCGATGCTGGGGGGTTACACTTCTCACCAAGTTCCCTTAAGCAGCAAGCACATGCCCGCGTCCACAGCCGCGTCTGTTTGTCACAGCAGATGAGCCTTCCTCCCGAAGAGAAGGCTGTTTCAGAGCAAACGCACCACCGGTATGCAGGAGGCCAGACAAGGATATTATTATTTCTAAAGCATCTTCAATACTTATAGACATTAGCAAATTGAAATTTTTTTAAAAAATATTCTAGATCTGGAAGGAAATGAAGATATTCTTTGTCACTGCTACAAAGGAGGGGCACGGTGGGACCCTCCGTGCCGGGACGTGCTCCGTGCAATGATTGTCTCCGTGTCAGCAGACGTGTCTCGCTCTACCCTCCGGGGAGAGCGCTCACATCCCCACGGGACACATCCGTCTGTGGAACCGGGGGCCGCGTTCATCCGCACCCCCCCACCTGGCCTTAACAGCTCTCCCCTCCCGCATCTCCTCCTCGAGAAGGTGTCTGTTGCATTTTGCGGGTGAGTCTCACAACCTCCAAGGATACAAGTCAGCTCAGACGAAAGAGAAAGTGTGTGGTATCAAAATGTAATTTGACATCAGAGTGTTTTCTCTTATTAGTATACTTCCCACGCCCTGTTCCGTGTTGACAGTTTCGGTCCAGCCTTATCTCCCAGGAGACTGTAGTATGAATATACAGAGTTCAAGCAGAGAAAAGGGCGTTCTCTCTGCACACCCACGTGCACACCGTGTGTCCACACGGAATGCCCAAGCCGCACACTCACGGCCCGTCCCTGGAGCTCCGGGCGCACCCTCTCTGCCACTGTGTTGTCCGGGGGTCTGTGGAAGCTCTACTAGGGGCTTCTCGAAAGAGCCACGGGAAGGCTGAGCTGGAAGCCCACCCCACGTCTCCCTGCCCCTGTCCTGCCCCGGATGCCCCGGCCCCAGAGGGGGCCAGCGCCCACAAGGAGTTTGAGGCCGAGGGGGCCAGTCCCGGGTGCTGTCGGAACCTCCATCACCACGTCGTCACGGACGCCTCCCGTCTCCCCTCCCCCGTCCCTCTGTTCCCGCCGAAGAACCGTCCGCGTGTGTGAGAGCGAGGAGCTGGAATGGAGGCGTTGGTGGTATGGGGGTCCTTTCCCGGGGTCCCAGGCCTGCCACCTGGCCGAGGTCTGCTCGCCTCGAAGGGAAGAAACACTGGGAATCGTCTCCCCGCTTCACCTCCCTAGTTAACCTGGAAATGGAGCGGCTCACGGAACAAGGGAGTCTTTCTTAACGCGGTTTGTATTGGGAATCTCCAGGCTCCCCAGTCGAAACTCGTAACTATTTATTATTTTATCGCTGCCCCCGACTTCTCCTATCAGCGATGAAATCTAAACCAGCTTATAAAATTCTAACAGAATCCTAAGCACAGGGTTTCTGAAAGCATTAAATTTTATGAAGACTATTTTCTGTTTCATTTAAACACATTTGCCGCTGAAGGACGAGTGGCATTAGCTCCTCAAGGTCAGCTGCTGCGGAATGAACATCCCCCCCCACCCCCGGCTGTACGCCAGTCTTTAATTATTTGTGAATGCCGTGCGTAATTTCTGTTTTCTTTTACGCACATCAGGGTTTTTTTATGAAAAAGTTAGTGAGCTAGTGCCTTCTTCAGTCCTGTTTCTAAGAGAAGCAGGATACTCGCACTTTTACTATCAGTCTCCAGACTGTGCCTCGCCAGGCTCGCCGGGTGTCATCCCAGGAGGGGTCCTACCTGACCCAGGGGCGTCACCAGGTGTGGAGCCGCCTCGGTTGCCTAAGTCTCTGGGCATTTCCATTCCGCTGCCGCTCTCCGCCCTGCTCATCGGCCCCTCCACTCCGCTGGTTCTCGGCTGTTTGCCAGGAATCCTGACCCCAGCTGTTCCCATGTCCTTCCAGACCTGTCATTTCATGCTGCGCCTGCCCTCGCCAACATACATGTCCTAAGTTTCTGGTCCCTGGTCACAGAGGCTGCCCCGGATGATTCTTCAGTCATCCAACAGCTGACCTGAAGTCGCTGGCCTGCTTGTTGGGACAAAGCCATAATTCGGGAGTCACAGCTGGAAGTTAAACACTCTGCACTTTTCGACTCCGTGACCTTGGCCAAATTGCCAGTCCACCATCTATGAATTCCACCTCTGCGACGGCGGTGGGCAGGCAATGGGTGTCTGACGCGTCACAGGTGCGGCCGGCGAGCACAGCGCGGCACCGCACGCTGTGGGGGCTGAGCCAGCGGCAGCTCTCGTGTTCCACTCACTTGACCTGAGCCTGCAGCTGGGTGGACGCACGTCTCCTCCAGCTGTGCCCTGGGGATGGTCCTCGGTCAGCCTCCTTGTTCCTGGCATGGAGCTCCAAAACCTGGGGTTTCCTGGCTGACAACACTGATGGAGGCGTCCCTGTTTATGACAAACCCCTTCCAACTGCGGCTCCGTTCCTATGAATGAGGCAATGGGGGAGCACCCAAGGATGGGGGCTGGTCGCCAGGGGGACGAACCATGGGATTGGGGGTCGGATCCTGCAGCCTCGCCCCTGACCTCCGGGGAGGGCAGAAGGGCTGGAGGCCAAATTGATTGCCACTGACCAGTGGTTTAATCAGTGATGCCCATGTAACGAGGCCGCCGTGACAACCCAAAGGGCGCAGTGTGTAGCGCTTCAGGGTGGGGGGACGTGTGGACACGTGGGGAGAGCAGTGGGTTCTGCCCCCTCTCCCCACACCTGGCCCTGTGCACTCTTCTGTCCACCTGTTCCTGAGTTATATCCCTTTCTTTAAAGTTTTTTAATTTTTTTTTTAGAGAGAGGAGAAGGGAAGGAGAAAGAGAGGGACAGAAACATCAATGTGTGGTTGCCTCTCGTGCGCCCCCTACTGGGGACCTGGCCCAAAACCCAGGCATGTGCCCTGACTGGAAATCGAACCCATGACCCTTTGACTCTTAGGCCAGCGCTCAATCCACTGAGCCACACCCACCCAGGCTTTATCCGTCTTATAATAAACCAGGAACCCAGTGAGTAAAGTGTTTTTCTGAGTTCCGTGAGCCGCTCTACTAAGTCAGTCAAATCTGAGGGGGGCCCCTGGAACCTCCGATATGCAGCCCGTCCATCAGAAGCCTGGGTGACCAGCCACACTTGCTGTCTGCGGGGGATGGGCCATCTTGCAGGACGGAGCCCTCCACCTGTGGGGCCACCTCTGTCTCCCGGTCTCGGGGGCTGGAACTGGGGTGAGTTACAGGACACTGCTCAGCCTCCCCGGAGATGGAATTCATTGCTGGCAATGTCGGCCCGTCCCCGCACACGCCGGGCACGGCACAGACAGCAGCAACAGCACCCGTCTCTGTCCCCGAGTCACCCTCCAGCTCCAGGCCCCACGGGTCAGTGTCACGTCTGTACTCTGTGCTCTGCCAACGCAGCTGTCACCACAAAAGGCTTTTACTCCAGGAAGATCTGGGCACCCTGAAACACTCATAGCCCCTCGAATTTGTAAAGGGATTGTATTTGTATGGAAGAAGCGTGAGGTGTCCAAACTAAAGATGTCTGAAGGGTATCAATATTTATCTTTTTTCTGGACATGTGTGAAAAAACCCTGCAGTGATGACAGTGAACTCGGCCACTCCCCCATCACTTTTACCCGCACGCACCGCCCCAGTGCTGGGCGTGGAAAAGGCAGGGGGGGTGCGGCCCGTTCACTGGACACAGAGCCTGTGGCCTAGCGGGCCCCTCATTTCAACCCTGACCCTGTGTCCACTGCAGTCTTCCCGCCTGAGACGAGGGGACTTTGTCATCCCCACCACCCGGCCCCCAATCCTAGGCCACTCTGGGACTCCTCCTTTCTCTCTTGTCCTTCTGCCCATCAGTGGCTTTCCTGTAGGAAGGTGTTGGGGTCCCACCTTCCGTGCCGCCGTCCTGGCCAGAGGTGCCAGCACTGGACTCTGTCCTGGGGACCAGCCTGTGTCCCCACTGCGGGCCTCCCTTTGCTTCCCACACTGGGCTGTACCCCCTGGGCTTTGTCTTCCGCCACCGTCTCCCCGAGGCCCTTCTCAGCCCCGCCATCCGAGTGCTCACCAGGACAGCGAATCAGGGCGGCCTTCCCTCTCCTCGGATGCCGGCGTTGGCCCCTGCTCTGACCCCGAGCCAGCCAACGTCCGTCCGGTAGCCTGGCCTGTGGGACCGGCATTGCATCCCCCCGCAGCCATCCTCTTCCTTCCCACCCAGCTGCCTCCCGTCCTGCCTCAGTCCACCAGTCTCAGTGGAGTTCCGACGCCCCGTGAACACGCCCGGCGTGGGCCTGCCTCGGGCCGTGGGTCCACTCCGCCATCTGCCATGACGGGCCCTGCCCCCACCGCGGCACCTCGGTCCAGTGTCCTGCACCCCACCCACCGGTCCCCTCTCAGGGGTCCTCCTGTCCTGTCTCTCGCTTTCTTCTTTCCTGTCACACTCACAGACTTCTCACGTACAATCCTTGTCACATGTTTTTATATCTGTTCACTGAATTTTCTCATTCTGCTGAATCTAAGCGGCTCAAGGGCAGGCACCTCCGTCTGCGTCGCCGATGCCAGCTGAGGACCAGGAGCGGTGTCACCTTGGCACGGGGACTCCACTGACCTCTGACCTCACGGCACTGAGCGAGCGAGTGAGCGAGCGAGACAGTCTCTGAAGTGCATCAGTGTCCTGTGAGGCGGGCCGCGTGTCACCACTGCTGCTTCTGTGCGAGGCTGACACCCTGCAGGGGTCGGGGGCCCACCTGACCTCCGACTTCGTGCAGACGAAGCCTCCTGGTCGGCCGCCGACTGACTCCATGGGCCGTGGGGACTTTTTCCGCAGTAGCCAGGGCGAACCGAGTGACGCAGCTCCCGCCGCCTCTCCCCTCGCTGCGGCAGAGTCGTGGGGAAGGAATGTAACACACACTTGGTTTTAAAGGAATTCCGTTAATTGAATTCAGTGAACTGAAAATACTCCCAGTGAAAACCGTCAGCATTTACATGTGAAACAAAGTCTGCGTCCGTCTGATGTGAAGAGGACACAGCCGGTCCGTGGCTTCCATGGGCGGGAGAACGAGCCGCCGGGCCCTCTCCTCGAAGACTCTCGAAACCCTGGGACGGCAGGGCTGGGATGCTCACTGCATGACGGTCACCTGCACCACTTAAAGCGTCAGGCGGGGTAGTGGGAACCTATCTGAGCTTCCCCCTGCCACCGTGAGAACCCCTCCCCCCAGGAACAACTGCCCCACGGCCAGGGCTGCGCTCCCACAGCGCGGTGCGGGGAGGGAGTGGCCATTCATTCGCGGGGGTGTGGGAGGAGCGAGGCCCACCGCCCGAAGGAGGGACACCCGCTCCTGCAGAAGTGTGTCTAAGGAACAGTGGGTGTGCAGAAAGACCAGGACGTGAGCGAGGGGGCGGGTGCAGTGAGGGCACTGCCCCGGTAGCGTCCTGTGGGAACTGCTGCGGGAAAGGAAGGTTGAGCAGCCGTGAGTGCCTCTTGGAAATACTCCAGAAGCTGACCAGTGGCCGCCACGCCCGCAGCAAGATGTGGGGACAGTTCTGCGATGTGCAGGGACGGCTTCTGTGGGCGCGAGTGTGCACGTGCTGTGCTGCCTGTGACACGCACACACACTGCACACTTGTGCATGGAGAACACCAGGAAGGCTCTTGGCAAAAATGGGGCCCTCGCCATCCAGTGCCCGAGGCCGCACTTGCCTCTGGGGATGGGTGGTCCCTTTGTTGCTGAGTGACTTTGGAAGTAGAGCGTCCCTCCAACAATGGGGCTATTTCTAGGACCCTCCCAGAAACCTCTTTTGGAAAGCCTCATTTTCCACGCCACTTTGCACCCTGACCGGAGGCAGAGCCGCAGTACAGGGCAGGGGTCAGGAAGGGGAAGACTGGGGCCATTACTGAGAAGGAGGGGAAACTGGAGGGTGGTCACACAGGCGTCTCTTGACTTCTCAATTGTGCCTTGTCACGGAACTAAGACGCGTGCCAGGCCGTTCGCTACAGCTTAGTGCGCTCATTAAAACCCCGAAGTTAATGAGAGACACAGCTCCGATTAGGCATCATCCTTTTTTTTTTTTTAAATGCAACCCAATGCATCACATTTTAATGACGGACGAAACTAAATGCTGTCATAGGCTTAGCTGCTGCCAAACCGTTTCACTAATTACGCTGGGTGGTTCCGCCGCGGCATCTGAGTGTTAAAAACCCCACTGGATTCACTTCCAAGGGGAGCCAAAATCATCTGTGTGTGTTCTGTGGGTGCCCCCCAGGGCACACATGCCACGTGCTTCAGAGACTGGGGCGGTGGGGTGGGAGGGTGCAGGGGGTCCAGAAGTCCACCTTTGCATGGAAAAAATCTGGGTTCTTTCACTCGTCATGACTGCGCAGGGGGAATCTCAGACTCTAGGAGCCCCACCCCAGGTCCGATGGACGCTGAGGCGGCTCTCCCACGGAGAATCAATTCCATCCCCTCCTGCCGCATGCAGCCTCCTGTGCATGTTCGGTCCCAGTGCTAAGATGGGCCCACCTCTGCCTCTTGGTCGGTTTTGCCCTCCCTCCCTCCCCTTGTCCGCATCCCTGGTTACCCAGCTTCACGCTGAGCAGCCCCCGGTTGTGGCGACAGAGCAGCTCGGCCGATTGCCACGCAGCTGGGTCTCCGGCAGGTGAATTCCACTGTCTGGTGTTCGCCGGTTTGCCCAACCTTCTCTGATGTCAGCAAGGGAGCCTGGGGAGCAGTGGGGACTTTATCCTAGCTGGGGTCCACAGATGGGACTGGAGAGGCCAGCCAGATGGCAAGCCAGGTTCCTATCACGTTGAATAATGCAGTTAGGTATTTCGGTCCTCCTTTCCCACCTTGATGTGGTTGGGTCACAAAATACTTCATAAAAACCTGGGAAAGACGAGTCTTCCCCCTGAAATAAAAAGAAGCCACATGAACTGTGTTGTATTGCCCCTCTGGGTGGGTGCCTGTGTGTCGCGTGGCCGAGCGGGTGGGCACACGCAGGCACGGGCGTGTGGGCGCGTGCTCCGAGTGCATGTACATCGTGGCAGAGCTGAGGTGTCCCGCATTCCCGTGCCTCACGGGTCCTCTTCCCAGCATCTCCCGCTCAGGGAGCACGCATGCACTTCTGCAGCCGGAAAACCAAGTCTCTGTGTCCGTCTGTCCCTCCGTCGCTGTGCGTCCTCCTCCCTCGTCTGCATTGGTTAAAACTCCACCTGCTCTGGACGACCCAGGAGGCTGGCCGTCCTCACCGGGTGGCTCCCCATTAAAACCCGCTGCCTCGGGGGCAGGGCGATTGGGCCCAGCCACTGCCTTCGACCTGGGTCCTCCTTTGGGCAAGAGCGGCGGCCACGGCCACATGCGCCTCCTGGGGGCAGACGCGAGGCCGTGGGGGAACAGTCCTTCCCCAGCCCTGCGTCCGGATCCTGCCGCGCAGGAAGTGCTTCTTCAACAGTGCGGCCCACCGCTCTCGTCTCCGTGGCGCCTTTTTACTCCCGCGATGCGGAGCGTGTCCGAGGCGCCTGCTGCGTGAACGTTGCCTGAGGTGCATTTGTTCCAGGGACGCAGGCTTCGCAAACAGGCGCCTCCTTCCCCAGGTTCATACGCAAAACGCACCTGCCTGAGCTAAGTGGCCGAGCAACTCACTGTGCACGGGGGTGGCAGGGGGCCCCTCGGTTGTCCCGAACACGTCCGGTGACACAGCTTCTAGAGCCACAGCTACGAGCGTTAGCAAAGCCGGCACACTTCCCCCATCCCTCTTTCTCGTCTTTCAGACAAAACATTGCCCCGACTCCGTGTCTGCTGTGTGAGAGCATGCGGCATTGTGGGGATCAGCATGTCTTTCCAGTCCGCCCAGCTCTAGGGGAGAGAGAGCCAGGCTGGGGTGCCATCTCCCTGCATTGTGGAAACGCACCGGTGGGAGCTGAGCGTCAGGGCTGCCAGCGGGCCATGTGGCAGAGCAGCCCCCCCCATGGGGTACTCGAGAACGTGGAGGCCCTGACGTGGGCACGGGAGGGCCCGACGGTGCGGCTTCTCCGAGACGGCGTCCGCGGGCTGCAGGTGGTTATCCAGGACAATCAATTCACACAGAACAATTTATTCTCTTTTCATGCTGTTAAAGCAAATTGGAACGTAATTAGATTTATATACTGAATAATCTCATTTGCATATCCAATTAATTCTTCCTGTTTTAATTTGCTAGGGTTGAATTCACATTACTAGTAAAAATAACACTTAAATTATCAGGGACTCAGATTTTCCTTTTGCTGTAATTTGTTCAAGATGTTCCATTTAAAAATTGGTCCCCAGCTTCCTTTTTGAAGTCCTCTGGGAACACGTGAGAGTCATTCCCTGAAAACGCCCTTCGCCAAGAACGACACACTTGAGGTTGACCTTTGGCCCTGGCCAACAGGGCCGTGGGTGGGGGGAAGCCCTGCCGGCCTCCCTACACAGGGTCACTGACGGCAAGGGAGCGTCCGGTTCAGGGTTTTCACCGGCCACCTCTCATCACCTGGCTGAGGGTGTTGACGCACATTCACAGGCACACAAAGGAGTCTCCGAACCTGCCGTGCAGCTGTGTCCCCGCAGGTGCTGCAGGCCATCCCCGTGTGCAGAAATCGGGTGACCACCTTCCTAGCCTGCCCGGCCACACACCTCTCCTCCTCTCCGAGGCTGGGCTGCCGACTTCTCCTCCTCCATAAAATGGGGGAGAACGGCACCTAAGGCACCTTCTGGATGATGTGACCCCACCCAGCGCGGCACAGGGGAGCACCTGCTGGTGGGGGGCTGGCCAGGCCCGGACTCCCAACGGGAACCCCACCACTGTGCACGGGCCATGTCCAGGCCGAGGCCGTAATTGTGTGGTGCTCAGTAAGCATTTGCCAATGACCGTTTTCACTGTGAGACACTGAACTCAGGTGCAGGCCAAGGTTGCTTGGTGTCTCTGTGCCTCAGCTTCCTCACCGGTAAGCCTGGGGTGGGAATGCGTTTCTACCTCATAGAGTGGCGGCCAGAATCAAAGGGGTTCATGCATGTTAAACCCTTGGAATATTTCTCAGCACACAGTAAGTCCTCCATACATTGTTACCATCTTGAAGGCATGGGCACACATACCATTTTGTATCGTTATCTGTGACCAAGTGTATCAGTTTGCTGGGGCTACAGCAACAAAGTCATTCCCACTGGCAGCTTACACGATGGAAATGATGGAAATCTATGGTCTCACGCTCCGCAGGCTCCTGTCCCAGCCAGGTGTTGGGTACCCTGCTGCCTGCAGTGGCCTCTCTCCTGGTGTGGGGAGACTCCCCCACACTGTGTCTCATCAGGTCTTTCCTCAATATGTGCCCACATTTCCTCTCCGTGGAAGGACATAGGTCACACTGGATTAAGTCACTCAGGTGTCATTTCTGAGTCCTCATCTGGCAATAAGACCCTTCCTGTGAATCTGAGATTCTCAGGCTGAAGACGCATGCGCCCTCCCGGGTCACCGATCGACACCACCCTGGGTGCCATTCACAAAGAAACTAATTGAGCAGCTGAAAAGGTGATTTAAAATATGTTTATTGAGTTTGAAAGCAGTGTGCTGAAATATAACTTAATAATTAATACAAATAAAACAGGCCTCTCTTTTGCAGAGTGATTTACAATCTTAAAAATGCTTTCCCGTGCATTATCTCATGAGTTTGAAAACTCCCCTTTGGAACTGCTCAGAGACCTGATTTATGAGTCGCAGAAGAAAAGCAGCTTCGTTAATTTATGGTCACAATTCATTTTTTGACCCAAAACGGTGTCACCCAGCACGATCGCCAGCGTTGACTTTCACTGGGCTCTGAGTAAGTTTCTAAAAATAGAAAGCTGGTTGTTGCCAAAAAAATGCAACGCAGCTTCACAGGGCGAGGGTTCTCCAGCGGTCTCGGTGTTTAGAGGAAGAAAAAGTGAGCCGTACGGAAAATCCCGGAAGGGGAGGTCCGTGACAAACCCCTCCAGCCGGAGCAGCAGCGTGGTGGCTCACCCGCCCACTCGGGAGCCCCATTCTTGGTGGGCGAGCCCCGCCCCATGGGATCCAGCCGCGCTGCACAGTCACTAGCCTTCCCGGGCGCAGGCTCCCCTGGGGCCTGGACCCTGCTCCCTGGCTTCTGTCCCCAGAAAGTGCAGCTCCTCCCTCCCGGGCCTCTGCTCAGGCTCCTTGAGTCCCCGAGTGTGGAAACGGTGGCAGCATGTCCCCTGGTGGGACTCGGACCGGGTGCTGCATTCCGTAGGAGCCCAAGTAGCAGGGCAGCCTGTGGGTGGCACTCTGGGGAAGGGGCACAGGCACCGCCTGGTGCCTGAGGGTGCGAGGGGCCAGCTCTCTGTCCCCAGTCTGGTCTCCCGGGGGGTGGACCACACTCCCAATGGGACAGCACAGCAGTGAGGCAGACTCTTCTTCCCATCGGGCGGGTGTGTGCGCCTGGAAGGTCGTCCTCCCGAAGGGGAGAGGGCTGAGGGTGCCCAGTCTGATAGAACTGAGTGTGACCGGCAGCAACGTGGGCGGCTCTGGAGAAGTAGTGATGTTTTAGAGAGAAAAGGGAGCACAGGCATCAAAGAAACCCCCACGCAAAGGGACCACAGGGAGAAGGAAGGAATCGGAGGCCCTACGGGAAGGTTTTTCCCTCCCCGCCTCCTGCACGCCCCTCAGAGCAGAGAGGCTCCAGGAGATGGAAGGGCAGGCATGCAAGGACAGGCGGTGACCAGACCCTGCGGCCCAGCCCGAGTCCTCGCCCTGGCATTGAAGATGGAGCAAAGGCCGAGGGCAGGACAGTCGGCTCGGGGCCGAGACAGGAGTGCCAGCGCGTGAGCTGTTCCCGAAGGCCCACCCCCCCCACCATCCCAGGCCTGTGCGGCACGACCTGTAAGAGGTGCTCACCCCCACGCTGAACCTGCGGGGGAGCTGGTCACGTCCCCCAAACACCCGCAGACTGTGTGATAACAGATGCTCCACATTCAGTAAAGGACATTAAAATGGGGGCTGGATGCCGGCTCCGAAGGCCAGCTGGTAGCTGGTATTTGGATGGAAAGAAGGCTGGACAGCCTCCTCTTCGTGGCCATCACACGTCCTCGCCCTCGGCCGGAGGGTTTGTGCTTGCGAAGTGGGTCCCCACAGCGGAACACAGCCATGCACTTCGGGTCCACTGCAGGCTCCAGTTTTCTTAAAATCTCGGAGGACGTGGGTCCCAACCGTAAATCACGTGGTCTCGACAAAGAGGCTGCTTTTCCTAAGGGGACCCCATGCAGCCTTTCAGGATCATTTTGTAGGCCCCTGCGCTGGGCATGGGGCGCGAGGCGCGGGTGGCAGGTGGGGGAGTTGCACGACCCTGCGTGTTTGGGGCTCTGTGGTTCGGGTGGAGAGAGACGCTCAGAATGCCCCGTTGTTTTGTTCACCGTTCTCCGATGCAGAGAGTTCTAGAGCAAAAAACAGATATTTTTAGAAAGCCTATTTGTGTTTGGCTATTATTGGCTTTGAAAATAGCATGACGATCTGACACAGGGTCACTGGGCTTTGGCAAACCTCCTGGCCACAGACATTTGCATTTCCCCCCAAGCTGCCTGCTGCACTGTCCACCCGGGGGGGACCTCAGCTCAGCGGCAGGCCCCCCACCCCACACACTTGCTGGTGTCCCAGCTCTGAGGTGGCTGAGGGGTGATAACCAAAGGGCAGGAGTGTCCTCAAACCTTTTTTTTTTAAGAACTAGAACCCCATGCTGTGGGTTCTCCCGGAAAGGCCCAAACACCAGGTTCCACCCTGTTTTTCACCGCCAGCTTGCTTCACCAGGGTCGGGGGCGTGGGCTGCAACGGGGACCCCCGGCCACAGGAACACGGGCTGTTAGGTGGTTTTAAGCGAATCAGTGATGAGCAAAGCCCACTCCCTCCGGAACGGAGACGTCTCCTTTCCTCAGCGTTTGGTTTGTACGTGGGTTTGGCGACATTAATGTTTTGTGGTCTTTCCCATCTGTGTGTCAGTGTGTGTTGCACGCAGCCCGCTTCTGGGAGGTGTTCTTTCGAAACACCTGTAACGCCAGTCCTTCAACCCAGCATCAAAACAGGTGCTGTCTCAGGGCAACTCATGGTTGTATTTCATCTCTGGGGCCGTCATTGCCTCATGTGTCCGTGTCCCCCACGGGGCTGCCGATGCAGGACACACTTGTGCGGGCCTGTGGGCCGCGGAAGAAAAGTCTCGTCTGTCCGAGTCGCACACACAGGCTCTGATGGTATGGCTGCGTCCCAGTCCACCGCCTGCTTCTAGCCGCGCTGTGCGCGGCCCCGGCCTCCTGATTAGCACAGGTCTCGGGTCTCTGAAGCTGTGCTAGTTGATTTTTTCCCCAGTTGTTTTCTTGAGCTTTTAGGAGTTTAGGGATCAAGGAACAGCGTGTCTTTTCCACTGCTGTGGTTTGGACACTCGAATCCACTTTTGGGCTCAGAATGGAGGAAGCCAGAGCAGGGATGAGACCCGCACGCAGCCCCCTTGAACCTCCTGCACGACCGGATAGTCGCAGACGGCAGCCCAGAGCCCGGGGCCACGTTGAGAGACGCGCTGGTGACTGTTGGTGACTTTTGCATTCCGGTCACGTGGGAGAGCCTGGGGGGAAAGGAGACCGTCTGTGTTTCCAACAAGAGAGACCCAGAGGAGAGGAGCATGGGTGTGATGAGAGGGCCCTCTGGCCGCCTCGGGAGGGAGAGGGGTGGGCACATAACCTTCCCCCCTTCCCCCTTCCCTCAGCCCAAGGGGGCAGATGGTGCGATTTCCCACATCCTTAGGTAGCTGGGCCCTGGCACGGCCGGGGATGGGGGACGGAGACCTGTCCCCTTCCCACCTCCTGCCAAAGTCGCGCCACCGAGCCATGCTGGCCTGGGATTGCCGGGACTGATGAGCGGCATGTCACCGTCTCATCTTTCTCCTTCCTCCTACACAATGGCCGCATCTGCCTTAGGCGTGACCCTGAAGGACAGGCACCAGGGAATAGAGCTGAAGGTATAAGCGTGCATGTCAGGCCCGGGGCTGGGTGCGAGAGGACATCCCGCTGGGGACGGACCTTGAGGAAGAGCTGGCCAACCCAAAGTGGGGGTTCTGGGGAGAGAAAGCTCATGTCAGAGGGGTTCCGATAAAGCAGTTTTCAAAGCCGGTGGTGTTTAGAAGAGGACATTGTGGTGAGGAAACTGCTTCGGAACCTTGAGAAACACACCAAAGCCCCAGAGAAGTGCGAGGAAATGACTGGAAAGCCGATCTCTCCAGGGAGCCCCTGGCTGGACGGCAGTGTGGACCGGGCTGCGGCATTCGTCCCTGACCAACAGATGTGTGTGTGCCAGAGTCGAAGCCCCGGCACACGGCAGGCGGCTCTGGTGGTGCACAGCCTGCGGAGCCCCGACTCAGAGCAGCGTCCATCTGAGGGAGGCTGTACGCTCCCCGTGGCGTGAAGCCGGCCCAGGCGACAGCTGCCCAGGGCTCGGCCCTCCAGACCCAGCCGAGAGGTTGAAGTGACGTTTGGTTGAGCAGACATCGTGTGAGTGAAGCAAGTCGTAGCATCCCACACGCTGAACAGCAGTCTGCCGATACTTGTTATATATTTATAACTTTCGACTGGCTCATCTCAAGAAGAGCCTCAGGGTGTCTGGGTGGTTACACGGCCTTCCCGGGCACGGGCCGGTGCCCAGGTGCAGCGTGGTGCATGGCGGGTTTTGTCGGGGGCCCTGTGAACAGTGGACTGGGAGTCCCCGCAGGGGTGGGGGCCTCAGGCAGGCCCTCCAGTCCCCGAGAGCTCAAAGGGAGCTTGCAAAACAGTTGATTGGAGAACTTGGAGCAAAAAGGACTGAATCTAGGGAAAAAAATAACTGGTTTACTACATGCCTCTAATTATGGGTAAATCAAACATCGAGAAACCGTGGAATTCGTGAGAAACACCAGAATGTGCATCTTACATTACGGAAACGTGAAGCATTGAATGGGACTGGCAGCTGAGGACGTGAGTGCTGGCCGCCGTCCAGTGTCCTCGGGACACGGCCGCTTCAGGCGTGCCGGCCCGGCGGTCTCTCCCAGGAAGCTCACCAGGACTATTTTCCAAAGGACTGCATCTTTCCCGTTAGTGACTCGAAGTGGAAAGGAAAAGGAGTCTGTTTTTTCTTACGTCGATGACTCTCTTACTGTCCTTATGTCGCTCTGCCACAGTGACTGCTTCCTTTTGCAGAAAATTTCACTCTTTTTCATTCAAGTACTTCTTGTAGATTTTTGAGTACTTCCAAGTCCACAATTCCGTGATGTTGTGAAGAAATTCTTATTCCACCCTGGTTTTAAAAGAATCTTTTTTTCTTTAGTCAAGTACTTGTTTAGTTTGCCCCTAAAAATGTTGTCCATAACTTCTCTTTTCAGCAGAAACATTCCTGATTATCTACCTTTGTCTGACGGGAGAGCCTCTTCAAGGAAAGTCCGCGGAGACTGTGGGTGTGGCTTTCTTCCTCTCCGTGCTGTTCTCACCTGTCTGTTGGGGAACCCGCTCAGTGGCCGTGGGATCGGTGGTCGGGGGAGGGGTGTGTGAGCAGGAAGTGACCAGCGGCACAGAGACAGTCCCAGCCCAGAGAGGGCCCTTTGCAGACGGGGCCGGCTTCACTTGCTGAGCTGCGTCTTCTCTGCCCTTCTCTAACCCTCATCCAGCCCGTTTTTCCCGGCTGGTTTATCTGCATGAAATGGAATCCCTCGAGACTCGACTCAGCCCCTCCAAGGACCAGGCACAAGGGACAGCGGGCAGACTTCCTTGAGCTACCGACAGCCGCACTCCGTGTCCTGGGGCCCACAGGAGGGCTTGCGGATGCTACGGCTTTGTCCTGCTTGTCCCGCTTTGGACGCAATCATTCCCCAGCCAACAGGGCCCCTTCCTTCCTGGGTGATCAGGGGGGTAAAAGCGCAGCTGTCATTTCAGCCACAAAGGTACAGACTTACATTAACTGAAGAGGTGCCCCTGTTTGGTTGAAATGCCTTCTGTGTCTCTTCAGGGTTCAGGTCGTCGAGTGCCTGCAGGTGCAGGCAGCACACAACAGGCCCGGTGATGTCTCCAGTGGGGCGCCTCATTCCCCATCCCAGCCAGCCATTCCCGTCCCTTCCCTCCTTCCTGCCACGTGTTCCCAAATTAAGAATTATCCTTAATTACAAAGTTTACGTGTCATTTTCCTTTAGAGGTAATTAATTAAGTTTAACACTAATCGTTGGGGATACTGCCTCTGCCACACACATAGCGCCGCTCAATTATTGGAATACCGTGAGTCCCTTGACCGAGAGGCATGGAGCATATGGATTTGTTTTGTGTCTGGTTCGTGGCAGCCCAGGCTGAGCAGGATGCAGACGCAGCCCCTCCAGGAGACGGAGAAGCAGGAAGCATTTTTTTCTCGGTTGGTACAGGACAGGGAGCGAATGCATTGTGGAGTCTCTGAGGGCCAAGGGCATGGGGTGATTATGGACAAATTTTGATCCTAAAAAGAGCAGTCGGAGCAGAGCTGCCCTATGAGGGTCCTTGGATACTTGTTAGTGTTCACGCGTGTGGGGCGGTCCTGAGGGCGCCCCGAGCAGGTAATGGGTTGGAGGGAGGAGGGATCTGGGAGCCCCTTTTGAGAGAGACACACACAACAGCTCTGGGGCCCTCCTCCCCCACGCCCCTTTCCCCATCTGCTGAGCGGCCCAGCGCCAGGTCCTCAGAGAACCCTTCGGCAGTGAAGGAATTGCCTGCCTCCCTGCCCTGGCCCCGCCCACCCTCGTTTTGACTGTGGTTCCTGGCGGTTATTCGGTAGCCCGCCTCACCCAGCAGGTGAAGTCTCTTCAGGGGCAGAGAGGTCCTCTCGAACGCGGTGCACCGTGTATTCGCCGCTCGTTTGACCAGCTGCAGACCCAGAGCGACACCACAGGAACGTTTTAACGAGTGGATGAACAACTCACTAAATGTTTTTCTAGAAAGTACAAGTCATTTGACCTTCTTGAACGTCTCAGGCATCGACACGCTTGGTGCCACCATATCATCGGGCTCCAGGAGCCAGGGAGGGACGCGGGAACGCTAACCCCCTCCTGCCTGCAGGTGTTGAGAAGACAGCGGGAGAAGCTCACACGCTCATGTCTCACGAGAGCCAGGCCAGGCCAGCCGCTGCGGGCGAGGCGGAGACCCCTCCCTCGGAGGACACAGAGAAGGCACGTCTTTTAAGGCGGCCAAGGCTCTGAAAACGCAGCGATCGTGTGAAACCTGCCTTGGAAGTGGCTTTGGGTAAACGCAGAACCGGGGCAGAGAAGCAGAGGTCAGACACACGAATGATACGACGTTATCAAACCGTCGAAGTGTATAGATTTCTCTCCCAGCCCTGGGCCCTGGCACCGATCCAAGGAGCGGGCGTCCTCTGCCCGCCGCTGGCCGGCCAGCCCGTCGTGGTCACTGCGGTCAGCGCTTGCGCAGGTGCAACAGGAGCCCGCGGCTCCCCTGCCGGGACTCTGTTCAGTGAGCAGAGATGTGCACGGGCTTTGTGTTCAGGTTATTTTGGGGGTTTTTTTTATCACAGCCAAAAAAAATAACAAATATCATTAACAGCCTGAACAAATAATTACAAGTCAATGATTAGATGAGTTATAGAATTTCTATAGAATAAAGAAGCATGCATCCATTAAAAATCATGTTTTCAAAGAGTATTGAATGGCACACAGATATGCTTGGAATGCAATATGTATCTAATATAAAATCAGAATCTGAATATAAAGCCGGACACCAGCCCTATAAAAGTAACAATATACCCAGGAAGAAAAAGGGAAATAATTGCAATATGCTAATTTGTTAACATTAATCACCATCGGGTGGTGGGTCTGCAACCGCCTTCCCATGGTCCACTGCGTCTTTCTTGTTTTCCAGAGTTTGTACAGTTGACACATTGCTTTTGTATCAAGGAAAACAGATGTACTTGAAATTGTATAGGCCGTAAAGGAAATGAGATATGATACCTATGGCCAAAGTAGGAAATGTACCGAGAAGTGCCTTAGAAAATGACGCTAGTGCATTAGAGGGCAGCGAGACCCGCGTGGGGGCGGAGCGCCGGAGCACGCATGCACTCGGGGTGAGGAAGGACTGCGCCAGACGCGTGGGTGTTGTAACGGGAAAATGACCCATACTTTGGAAAAGAAGATTATTTCCAGATATGTAAGAGAACAAATTCTCCTTTGAAAGTGTCGTAGCTCAGTCAATATCTTAGGAGAATGAGATAATTCTTAGATGTTTACATGATATTTTTGCGTTGGCTTTTTCAATATGAATTTTCATCCATTCACAAATACTTATAAATCCTCTGCTCCTAGAGAAGCCCCCAAAAAGTGGTGCGGGGTAAGAGGCCCCAGGTGAAGGAAGGAGTCCCTGTGGCCTGCAGACACTGAGAATCCTGGAATAAATGAAGTGCCCTCTTTGACCATGAGGCCTTTATGATTTCTGGGAGCAGTCAGGGGAGTAAAGGTGTTGATTTTGCCCTCAAGACAAATTTAACTGTTGACCTTGACCTTGGGGCTGGAGAGGTCAAAGACATTTTCGTGGAGAAGGCGGCCCACTGTGTCGGCTCCAGCTTGTATTGGTTCTTTTTGGGGAGGCTTGAGATCCCACTGTCTCCGTGTGGGAAAAGATGGTGTCTCACCCCAAGAATTCACAGGCGTGCTGTAATTCAGTTCAACACACCCTCGGGCTTTCCCCCAAGCTCGTGTGCAGGCACGTACAGGGGGCCCTCGAATGACGCGAGTTTGGCCCACCCAGGTCCATGAATCCACATAGGTGTGGGACCACCCGGTTCAAAGCCCCGTTTTCAATGGTCAGCTATATTTTCTTTCTTTTTCATTGTTTTTTTTTTTATTTTTAACTGACAGTGGTCATACAATATTATACTAATTTCAAAGGTACGACATGGTGATTAGACATTCACACACCTTACAAAGTGATCGCCCCAGTAAGTCCAGCATCCACAGGGCACACACGTGGTTGTCAGAATATCGCTGACTGTGTTCCCCGTGCTGGACTTTACACCCCGTGACTGTTTTTGTAACTAGCAATTTGTACCTCCTTATTCTCTCACCTTCCCCCCCCATCCCAGCCCCCTCCCCTCTGGGACCACGGGTCGGGTCCAGTCCAGCTGGCCCGGCTGTTTGTCAGACCCCGCATGGTGGCGCAACCCCGTGTTATCGGGCCTTTGCCGTCCGACTCACTCCGCTCCACACAATGCCCTCTAGGTCTGTCCGTGTCATCCCATGTGATGAGATTTCTTTTCTGTGGTGAGCGACATTCCCGTTTATACATGTGCCACATGTTCCCTGTCCCGTCACCCGTCGAGGGATGCCCAGGGGCCAGCTCGGCTTTCAAGCCGTGTCAGGGGGTCTGCAGGTGCGGAGGGACAGCTGGCTGCAGCGATGCTCCGATGGTTGGCCTCGCGGGGGCCTGTCAGCCACGGTCGCCCCTCACCGGAGTGAGTGAAGCGCCGGCCTGCCTCCACTTCACGGAGCTGGGCCTTTGGTGGCAGCATCCTGCTCTGCACGAGGGGCTTTTCCTCCTGCTGCCAGCCTCCAGGCATGTGCAGGGACAGGCTGTCCTGGCCACGGAGCCCCTCGCTCACAGTGACTGCGGCCTGGCTGGTCGCCTTCCTGCGCGGGGACGTTTCAAGTCCTCAGATTCCCTGCCTGTCAGCCCATCCCACGACCATCGCTGCGGCAGCATGTCCACCCGCCAAATGCCACACACTCCGGACAGGACTGAAGGGGAAGGACAATGCTTCCCAGACGTGGGCCTCGCCATTGCCCCACAGGACGGGGCAGCGACAGGAGGAGATGGAGTGGAGGGAAGACGAAGGAAGACTTGAGAACACAGTCATGACAGGATGGAGAGACCCTGTGAAAGTGCCGTGTCTGTCTCCTGCACACACACGGTCACACACACACACAGTCACACACGTGTGCGGGCACAGACAGGCTCCGTCGGTGACGTTTGGAAGGCACTCGTCGATCATGGGCCTTCCTGCATTAGCTTTTGACAGTGGGGGTGCAGTTACATGCCTGCGCCCGGATGGGACACGGCCAGTCCCCGAAGACTCGTGCGCGTGCATGTTGTGGGTGAAGCGGGTGGACGTCTGTGAGCCCTGGGACCTCGCCTGGCACGGGGGAACGCGCTCCCAGTGCTGCTGCCCCTGTGGGCATCGATGAAGGAGTTGATGTCCACGAGGGGGACAGTGGCCTCACGTTCCCTTGCTCGTTCCTCACCAGCACCCAGCGAGGTCACGGTTCTTACCCCCTTGCACGCGGGCAGAGGTGGACTGAGAGGTGCAGTGAAGTGGCAGCTCTGGGGCATGCACTCTGACCCTTGACTAGGAGGGCTCCATCAGTCTGTCCAGTGGCAGGTGTTTCTCAGTATCCTTTTGGGGTCACGGGGCCTGGGGATCACCTGGGCTGTCTGTGTGTTGAAACGTAGGTTCCCGGACTCTCCCTTCCACCTGCCAAACAGAGTCCCTGGGGTGGGTCCAAGGCTGCCTCTTTCAGACAGTCCTCAGCAGCCTGCTTAGCACACTCAGATCCCAGACCTCTCGCCCTGCGCAAACATCCTCACAACTCCCGTCTGCCCGTCACCCGCAGCACCCGCCTTCAGGGGGCTTCCTGGGAGGGCCGGAGGCTCCGCCTCTCCGGCGCCTCCCACCACTTCCCTGCAAGGCACACTATTAAACATTTATTCTCCTGGCTTCCAAGGTACCTATAGGAGTTTCCATTTAAAATTTAAATAGTCGGGGAAGCCATTAGCATCCATTAGCACACGGTGTGATTTGGGGATTTGAGAGTCAGTCATTCAGCAGAGCGTCAAGGGGAGAGGAAGATGAATGAATCCGGGAGGACCTCGGCGAGAGGACGCCTGGGGCAGAGTAGACGTGCTCGAGTGTGGCTGTGGCGGCCCAGGCCCCAGACAGCCGGGGGGACGTGGAAACAGGACTCTGCCGCCAGCCGCCGGGGGGCAGAAAGGGGGGCATGGTGGAGAGTTGTGTAAATGGATTTGTGATTTGTTGGTGGTAGGGCCAGACCGGTTTCTTTCTTCTTTCGTTTCCCTCCTGGCACGACTCAAAAGGGGGTTGGATGCTGGATTCCTGCCTCCGAGGGTCTGGTGGGGAACACAGATGCCTCGGCATCTGTCGTGGCACTGCCGCATGCCATGTGCCACGTGCCACATGCCACGTGCCACAGACCCTGCATGGGTCAGACTGAAGTGAACCTGCACGTGGCCGAACAACGAAAGCTCATTTCGTTTGCGGAATCAGAGTTTTCGATTATTAATGCTATTTCCCCTAAATTAGTGTTTAAGTTATGCGTAAAATTCTCAACTTTTTCTTCCCAATGGTCATCAATAAAATAATGTAACAAAAATCCCACCCATGAGACTCTCTTGACCGTGTGAACACATCCTTGTAGAGATTAAAATGATCGCAGAGAGTCCAGGAACTCTGAGACAGCCCCAGTTGGGCGGGGCAGCCGGGGGTGTGTTCAGAAGTGTGGTTAGCCAGGCGTGGCCTTGCTCAGGGGTCAATAGATCACCTGTACTTGCCTGAGCTTGGAGAAAAGAAGGCTCAGCTGTCCATCCCTGTGACAGGGACACTAGAGGCACTAGGTGATCAGCTCTTTCTTTCCCTGCAGTGACCGGTCATTGAAAATGTCAGTGGTATCAACCCACTGTCCTTTCCTGGCACTTACTTGTCCGCCACAGGTCTCTGCCCCACACATGTTCACTTCCTGAGTGGACTCCGTGGGACTGGCGATGCTGACGAGCAGACCAGGTGCCTTTGGTGCAGAGCTGGAGGAAGTGGCTGAAGGAAGTGACCTCAGCGTCACACCAGGAGGCGTGGGGAAGGACCGAATACCCCGAGTGTCCCAGTGCCCTTTCCAGCCCCTTAAATTTCAGACAAAAATGCTGAAAACTCATCCTAAAATGAAAGAATCATGTAAATCCCTGAAGCAACCACTTTTATTTCTGTTCGGGAGGTAGCCCCGTCCCATGGAGTTCCCAGCTTTGGGGCTGGTGCTGGGAGGGGACTCTCAAAAATGAAAGGGTCCTTTGAGAAGCTTGGCTGTTTTGACAGCTACGCTCAGTTTTAGGGTTTGGAACTCAAGAAGCGAGCTTCGTAGATCATGGAAGGGATTTCAAGGAGAAACCGGAACTGCTTTTGTGGGCTTATGAACTGGGCTAAAGCTGGGAACTTACAGGGTTTTTTCCTCTAGGTTAGAGCCCTGTTCCCTCTCTGGGTGAGACTTTCAATGTCTCAGTCAAAGTGTAAGGGAATGAGGGGTCTCGCAGCAGGTGCTGCTGGTGTGGGGCCACCTCGGTGGACACCTGGCAGGCCTGTTTCTATTCCAAGTGCCAGCTTCTGGTTTGGGGCAGGGGAAAACCCAGCCCACACATTCACTTGAGTTTTTTATTTTCTGGAGAAACAGCACCATCAATTTCTGATTACCCAACCTGTGTTTTAATCCCTAAGTACCCGGAACTCAAACAACTGTACTTGGGAGTGCATGAATAGAACCGTGTCCTACCCGGAGAACTCACACCCTGTTCTTGGTGGGAGGATGAGGGTTGGCTCTGGAGCGGCACGCGGTTCCTGTCACTGGCCTTGTCCCTTGCTAGAGAGGACACTTGGGAAACAAGCAGTTCTGGCAGGAAGCATGGCCTGGGGCCTTTAGCCTGAGGAGGGGACAGCTCCCTGGCAGGGTCACCATCACAGTGGTCTGAGTCTGCACCCTTTCAGGTCCTCCTTCGGGGTCTGCTTTACCTGAGTCCCCAGTTGAGTCCTTGAAGGCCGTGGGAAGAAACCAGCAGCGTGCAGATCCCCTGGTGTCCACAGGGACGTCCCAGGAGCTGCTGCATTCATGCGCCAAGGTTCTGTTTTGGGAGCTGAGCCAGAGGTCCCGGCTGGGGAGCTCACAGCCCGGAGGGGTGGATGGAAGCCACAGGGGGGTGTGGCCTCCTCAGGGAGGAGGACAGGCCTGAGCAGGGGACACGGTTGTTCCTCAGTTGGCCAAACCTTGCCCACTCCAAGTCTCACCACAGAGGTGTCAGGAGCTCCAGCAGAAGAGTCTGGATTTCTGACTTCTCTTGATGACGTGGAGACTTGCTTTCCCCCGTGGCTGTGTTAGACCGGAGCTGAGAAGTCGCCTTCTACAGAGGGGCACGTGCCCTTGGGGTCCCCAAACCCCACCCCACGCCCCGGGCCCGCCTCACCGGTGCGCACGTGAGCCTGTCCCCTGCACACGTTTGAACTTGGAGTTCTGATACATAGTGGCAAAGACACATCTCTGTCTCTGACTCCATTCCCTTATGAGTTGGGCAGGCACTGTTTTTCTTACAACTGAACAGGGGTGAAAAGCATGGGTTTTTGGTGGGGTTGTTTGCATCCAGTCATTAGAGAGATGCAGCCATCAGACATTTGAGGAGGAAGAAATCTTAGCAAGCTGTCAACCATGTGTCCTGCTGCTGGAGAATGTGAGACCCCGAGCTACAGGGATGGTAACGGTGAGCTTCCGCCACGGCAGGGACAGGAAACCTGGGCTGTCCGGTCACTCACGCACACGGCATGTTTGCTCCCAGGTGAGCGTGAAAGGCCGGTGGTTGCCTCCAGGTGGGAAGAAACAGACACCAGACATGCAGGTGGAGCCCGTCGCTCCTCGGCTCACTCATCACACCCACGAGAACATGCAGAACGCAGATTCTGAAGGGGCTGCTAATTTGCTTAGCACAGTTGTGCTTGGATCACAGCCTTTTAAAAAGTAATCTGCTTATTTCTGCCTACCGGGAAAGAAATCACCGTTTTTCCAGTGTTTTCCTTCGGACCTTGGGTTTTCCCCAGCACAGCTGGCATCGTGGCCGAATGAAAAAGCCCACAAGCACCCTCTGCCCGAGAATCAAAGGAACCATTTGTTGCGAAAGGCAGGAGCTGCCCCAGGCCCAGCACAAGCCAATCACTGATTACCCACGCCGCGTTTCATCGCCCGAACCCATGGAATTAGACGATTGCAGACGTGTGCACATGCAGATGTGTGCACATGCAGATGTGTGCACACACAGGCATCCACCGCCTGCACACAGCCAGCTCCCTGCCCTGGGTGGGGGCGGGGCACTGGCTCTGGGGTGCTGTGCAGCACCCGTCCCTGAGCCTGGCACCCCGGCTGAGCCCCAGTTTGTGAGCAGCAGGTGGGGGCCAGCAGCTGGATCGTGGGGGCCCACTAATGGGATTGACCCCCTTGAGAGGTTGGAGGTGTGACTTGTGCCACCTGGCTACCAGTTGAAGGGCTTTCAGAAAACATGCCCTCACCTGGCGACATGTTAATCGGAAGTCACTGCCTCCATGGGTCTTCATAACCCCGTTGGCAGAGCCTGGAGCCACTGGCTGGGCTCTGGGTGGGAGCCGCAGCTTCCCACGGCCCAGCCCCCATCAGGTCTCAGGTGTAGAGCCCTCCAGGGGTGGGGCCCAGGGAGGAGAGTCCCCATGGAGGTCCAGAGAAGCACTGAGGGCTGTGTGCCCAGCTGGAGCTGGCCACAAGTACACCCTGAAGGGACCACCCCGTGAGGAGCTGCAGACATAAGCAAGTAACAGCATATAAAACTTCATTTCTTCGTTTCCTTCAAAGCAGCTTAGTTCTGCCTCTGAAGCTCCATGTGGTCATTGGCAAGTTGGGGAGAACATTGCATTTCCGTTCTTGCTGGGCTAGTGAATCCCCAGAGTTGTGCACAGAGAATAGGAGATGGGAAGTCTCATCTGCCAGCATTGCCATGGTCACCCTCACTGCCGGAGCCCAGCGGAGCCTGGAAACAGGGCTGCTCTCAGCTCCTGTGGCTCTGGAAAGAGTCTCTTCGAAGGTGCAGCATCAGCACCATGGACAGCGCCTCCCTGGTGCATCCTGGGAGCAGCTAAATGGCAGGGCCACCTAGTCCCCAGCTCACCAGCAGACTTGCCTGTGTCTTGCTGGAGGCTATCTGGGTTTGGGGAGCACTTTGTTATTCTCTCAGGAGGGACGCAGAGGCAGAGAGAGAGGGAAAGAGCCAGTGGGGGGGTGCCCCCCAGTCCCCGTGTCCAAGTGCTGAGGCTGCGAAGCCTGGGGAGTGCCTTAGGTACCGTGATCGAGTAGACACCTCAGAACCGTTTCTGGGAGGAGAAGATGAGAGGTGTGCGGTGAAGGCGGTGGTGCCAGAGAGGAAGCCCACAGGCCAGTGCAGACTGAGAAGGTCGGGGCAACAGGTCCCTGGTGTCCGCTCGGGGACAGCTGACGGAGGAAGCCTGAGTCTGCAATGCCCAGCTCCGGCCCCAGTTCCCCTCCCTCCTGTCTGGTTCACACTGCGAGAATGCAGTGGTTTCCAGGGCCCCGAGCCACACGGCTCTCCTCTCCTACCTCCCGCCACACCTGCGAGTTCTCATCTGTTCACTGTTGCCTGTGCCTTCCTGATGAAGAGCCAGGCATGCCTCATGGGAGGGGTTGTCTGTGTGCATGTGTCTCTGTGCTTGTGTTTGTGTATCTGTTTGCCTGTGTGTCTGTGTGAGTGTGTGTCTCTGCGTGTGTCTCCATCAAGCCCAACAAGTAAGATCACGAGTCTTGCCTTCTCACTGACGAGCTTCCTGTCTCTGTTGCTCAGGGAGGGACCAACACCTACACTCACACAAGCAGCCCCACCTGCCTGTGGCATTTAGACAACCTCGTCATTTCCCTTTTCTTCCTTCACCATCTCCAGTGCCTCTGGTGAACTATTAGAGCAATCAGCGTTCCCACAAGAACAGTTCCTGCCCTGTGGGCTGGAGCGCTGTGCCCCCAGCCAGGCCTGCAGGCCGCTACAACAGCCCTGCGGGGTAGGCGGGGCAGCGAGCTGTGGGGCTGGAGGTGGGGAGGAGTCGCTCTTCCTGCAGCCTCTCTGGCGGTTGTGCTCGGACCACACAAGGCATCTGGGAGAAAGTCGGGGCATCCTAGTCAGGCATTTCTCAGGGAAGTCACTCAGCGCAGTGGGCTGAGCTTGACCCTGGAAATAACCCCGACACCTACCCCACTGCCCCAGCAGATAACCCTGACCACCCATGGGGTCTTGGGTAGGTTTTTCCTCTCCTGGCCTTGTTTTATAAGCCCCAAGCTAGGCAATAATGCCAGCATCACAGTTTCAGCAGATAATCTGGATTGAATCCAGGAAAGCTGTATTGCTTCCATCACACTGGACAACATGCTCTTCACCGGCAGGAGGGCAGCTTACGTCGGTCACCAACAGTCAGTCTCCACAGCAGCTGCCCAGAGCTGACTGGCGCGCTGTGGCCTGGGGACAAACCCTGACACTCGCTGGTTTCCGTGCCACCCATGAGCTAAGAATAGTTTCACAAGTTGAAATGGTTGGAAAAAATGAAGAAAAAAATTAATATTTCATGACACATGAAAATTATATGAAATTCAAATGTCATTGTCCCCAAATAAGTTTCCTGAGACACAGCCACACTCCTCCTTGTGCTCATGACCTCTGAGTGCTCACACCAGAGCTGCACAATGGGACAAAGCATACTCATTTACGATCCACTCTTTGCCGGAAAATGAGCGTCCCCCTTGCCTAAGAAGGCTAGACGGTGGGGACACCCAGTAAGAGACAGCGTCCGCCTTGGTCACCTCTGACATGGGCCCGGCACCGCTCCGAATCCGGGTGCATTCTCTGCGTTTGCCCTGACTTTGTGCGTGGCTCATCCCTGTCCCTCGGCAGGGACCCCGCCCCATGGTGGCTCTGGTTCCAGCCCTCGGGCAGCTGTGGGCTGGTGACCGAATTTCCGATCTCATTATCCACAGGAGACCCTCAAAGTGCATCAAAAAATCTGTCCAATGCTCCTTCCAATGGCGCAGTGACAGAGAGGCAGAGCTTGTGGTCTGCCCTGGTGCAGCTGTGACCAGGGAGCTGGGGCGGGAGCAGGGTGTACACTTTCCCTCCAGGTGCGGAGTGAGCGCGCAGGGACTGTGAGGTCAACACCTGGCTCCAGGACCTGGTGATCCAAGTCCGGGCTGAGTAAATCCAGGGGGGACTCCTCTCCTCTGGGTCCCGAGGTTGAGGGACTCACCGGAAAGTAATCGGAGCCATTAATCGCATGGCCATCTTCTAGGCTAATATTTCATCATGCTGTTTACCAGAAGCCATGGCCCGGGGGAATCCATTAATTAGCGAAGCACTCTCTAAGAGCACCCGTGTGTGATGCCTAAGTTAAAACACGTGTATTTTGACTAACAAATGGTCTCACTAACAAAGATGGTTAGGTTCACAGTCCTGGGAAAATGTACAAAGTAGAATAAGCCATTCCCAGAGCTGTGTTATTTTTGTTGTTGGTAAGCGCACTGAGCAGACACCCGTGCTGGTTCCCGTCATGAAGTACCCGTGACCTTGGAACACGCCCAGCGTGTGCCCCAGGGACACCTGCCTGGTGGAGAGGGCGATGCGTCCCCACAGTGACCCCGCAGGGGTCACTGTGGGGACGCACCCTGCGCCCACGTGGTTGGGAGGCAGCAGGATACCACCCCACTGATTCTCAAGTGCTCGTTGCATGAATCAGCTCTCAGATTCTTCAGTTAAAGAGAAGCAGTGTGCTTGGGCCAGGGAGAAGGATTAAATTTCCCACTGGGCCACTGGCCATTCTGTTTCTTCTCAAATGTGTGAAGATGTGGTTTCCTGGCGGAGTGTCTCCACAGAGAGCAGGAGAGAGCATTGGCAAGAGGCAGCTTGGCTTCTGGAGAGTTTGATCCCCTCCTTTGGAAAAGCCATGACCCCCCCAGCACCCAGGACCGCCCCCCCACTCTGCGTCTTCCCCCGATGGAGCTCAGGGGGCCCAGTCAAGCCTTGAGGGTCAGCTGGAGGGAGGGAACGCTTGTCCCTGATTGGCTGGGAACACTTGGCTGTTTTCTCCTGT
The DNA here is from genome assembly GCA_004024845.1 of Tonatia bakeri. NCBI lineage: Eukaryota > Metazoa > Chordata > Mammalia > Chiroptera > Phyllostomidae > Tonatia > Tonatia bakeri. The sequence goes on from PVIA01005800.1 coordinate 65,373, forward strand.
TCCTTTTGCCTCTTTCTGAGGGTGACAGAAAACGCAAGACTCGGTGGCGTTCCCAAGGCCTGTGCTGTGTGGTTTCCTCACGGAAAACATCCCGCCACCGTATATTCTGATAAGCTTCCGCCCTTAACAGTCCTCGGGACGTGTTTTTCTGACACACACACACAGCGACACCTGGAGACACGATTTTATTTCTCCCCGTGATGACTGTCAGGAAAGGGAAGTGTCCTCACAGAAAGTCCCTGAATTAAAACGTGTGAGAACCATCAGTAAAAAGACATGCCGTTGGGCCTCCTTGCCTTTCGTGAGCGCGAGTGAAAGTACTTTTTAAAAAACACGGTCGTCTCGAAAGACAAGTGGGCTGCGTGTATGCATGTCTCCTCCTGATGTTAATTTTTCTTTATTTCACATCTTCCTGTCATCCTCTTAGGAAAACTGTCAGATGCAGGTTGGATTTGAAATAATGTCGTGGCGAGTGCCAGCGTAGCCACCAGCTAGGTTCTGCCGCTAACGTTTCACTGCGCTCATCCATCTCTCTTCCCGGCGATTTTGCCGTCAGCCCCTCTTGTTTTAATGCATTTCAAAGTAAACCGCCGTCATCCATACAGGTTTCCCAAAATGCTTAGCCCGCAGCCGGTAATTAGCGTGCACTGCGCCTTTGCACGGTTTCTCCCTGGAGCGCCACAGGAGGTGTGCACAGTGACACGCACAGGCCTCCACCGACCCCTTCTGGGGATCTGGCAGAGCGTCCACCCGCCCGCGGGAAGCAAACCCTTCTCAAGCCAGAGAACCTGACCCCAGAGCACGCCTTCCTGCCCTGCTGAGTCTTAGTTGAGTCTTACATCAAATATCAAAAGATTGATTTTACGAGATTTTCTTTAAATCTCTTCAGAGCCTGGAGACAACATGGGTTACGTTCCCAGATTAATCCGGGGTGGATTTGCATACGGGATGAGGTTACGCACGCAAGTCTCTGCCCCGGCTTTCTCTGGGAACGTTTTCGTGACATTCGGCCCAGCCTGCCTGGTTGAGGTGGGAACCACCACCTTGGTTCCTGGGGCTGTGCCGTGGGGTGTGATCTTGTGCTCGAGGCCATCAGTGGGTAGTGCTCATCCCGTCACGAATTTGTGGTTTCCTGACTCTCGTCCGGAGTCTGCTCATGCTAACTGACCCTCAGACCTGGGCCCTTGGGGATCTGCTATCACAAGGGTCCCAGCTCATTGGTTAACGTCTGGAAGGGATTGCTGCCCCCAGCCCCGAATTTCCGGACAAAGAACCAGAGGTGCAGACTGGCGGTTCCTTTCCCAGGGTCACTGGTTGCAGCGTTGCCCCAGCAAAACCTAGAAGTGAGGGTTTAAACCTCTATCTGGTTCTGCTTAAATGAATTACTTTTCCTCCAGATGTATTCTTTGCCTGACCCACGTGAGATGCAGGTGGGTGTAAAAGGTGAACAAAACACGCTCTGTACCATCTAAAAGCACAGGTTCCTGGAGGAGGGTGGGGGCAACACCCAACTAGAAGATTTCAGCACCCATCGGAGAGCATGATCCTCTCAGAACTCCGGGAACCAGCCCCCAGGGGGTGTCCCACTGAAAAGCTCGGCCCCACCGCTCCTCACCCTTGGAGTTGCTGGTCCCCAACTTACCAACCAGCCACTTCTCAGACCTTCCTGCAAGCACTGCGTCACAGTCCCTCTGGCCTGTGACGGTAACCACATCGTTTCCACCCTGATGTTGCTGGGGCCTCTCACCCAGGACCCTCCCAGTGTCCTCCCCCTCCCCACCTCACTGCCCTGTGTCTGTGAAGTGGGCGCCTTGTCCGCAGCCTCGGAAGGACTGAATACGCTAAGGTGCAAGTCCAGGACACACGAGGCCCTCATGTGGTCCCCTCTGCTCCCTCTCCCGGCCCCTTGCCATAGGTGGGGCTCCAAATAGCCCGTCCCTGCCCCTGCGTCTGGAATTGGGTGAAGAGCCCCGTGTTGAGGGTCCTGTCTTAGAGTTTACATGGTTTCCCGTCGACCCAGCTGCTCCCTGAGAGGCTGGAGCTGGGAGGGGTTGCAGAGAGAGTTCTTAGCTCCTACTCGTTCCACAGGGGGGAATCCGTCTGCCACACGACTTCCTTAAAACTCAAGGGTTGAGTGCCCGCGCTGTGCCAGCCACGTGCCTGCACTCACTTCCTAGTCGGCGTCACTGGGATGCGTTTGACATGACGGTGACAGAGTTGAAGTTACACACCCTCTCATGCCTGTGGATCTGGTATCTGAGCATTCCCTTAAGGTCTAAGACTATGCAAATTCAGACATTTCTGCATGGTGTTAGGAGCCTGGAGTCATTAGTGTGCCTGACCAAGGTGTTTAACTTACAACTGGGGGAATGACATAATGTTTGGGCGAATGTGATGGAAACGTTTAAAAAATCACCAGATCTAATCACTCGACCCTCAGGCACACCCACTTGGTCACAACATCAGCTACCAAGGTCTGCAGCTTCGGGGAGACTTCGGCGCGGGGAGCTCCATCCTTGTTAGCACACGGATGGCGGATGGCATCTCCGGCGCCGTCGCCCTGGCTTCTCCCAGGGCTCCGCCTCGCGCACCCGACTGCTCTGCGCTCCACTCCTCCCGGAACTCAGTACCCGGTTGGTCAAGGGGCCACTTCAGACCCCACCTGTGCCCCGACGTCAGGCACGACCTCACGGAAACAATTCTTTCTCCCTGACATTTTCAACGGCCGCTCACTTGAACTCTGACAAGTCAGGTGTGGATCGAGAGTGGATTTACACCCGAGCCTTTCTGGTCAGTTTCAGCATTTATTTGGCACTGACATTTGAAGAATAACTCAGCTGCCCTGAGAATCTGTCTCTCGCTCGCTCCACCGTGGGGATGGGGGCTCCAAAGGGAGAGGGCAGCACGCTTCAGGCAAATTCAGGCGCTCTCCCTGCCTGGGTGTGGGCTGTTGGGAATGACAGCCAGCCATTCGTGAGCTCAGTGGATTCACCAGGTGGCCTCCTGGGTCGGAGTTGTGCTCCCAGCCACCTCTGTTGGCTACAAGTGTTAGTGGCAGCTCAGCTGGCCTCCTAGGCCCGAGTCACCCACAGTAGTCTGCAGGCGACCGCCATTGTAGACGTCGCCGGGATTACAGAGCCGACTCCCTGCGCAATCTCGGAGCATCCCGTGGGAAGAAGCAGGTGATACCCCCCCTCCTGGTGCTGCCCCGGGCAGGGGTGGCACACTGCCTATGCCTGCCCGCACCTCTTAGTGTAGCCCTGCCCTGCTGCCCACCCCAGCCTGTTCCCCTTCATGCAGCATGCCACTGGGGCCCCACAGAGCAATGGCAGTGCCACTGGAACTGGACACTTAGTGCCCTTGTGAAATCCATCACAGGTACAAAGCCCTTCGGACTGTATTCTCAAGGATAAAATGAGAGGTGAAGGAATCTGTACAATCGTCACACTCAGTCCCCTCACCCGAGAGAAGATGACAGGAGAGACTGGGAGTGGGGGACCCCTCAACAAGGCGGCCGCGTGGTGGGCGTCCCAGGCCCTCCGGAGCCACAGGGCTTCCCTGTGATGGCATGTGAGGGGCGTGGGCCTGACTTTGAGTGGAGCCGGAGCTGTCCACTGTTTCCAACACCGCAGAGGAAGTCTGCTTGCAGAGTCTTTCACCCTTCGAGGACCCGGTCTCCTCCTCCTTCCCCACCCCTGGAAGCCGGGACTCCTGAAAGATTTGTGCCTTGTAGAAACACTTGTTTGTGGGCCGGTTCGAGATTAGCCCATCAGGTGACTCACTGAAATAGAGCTCAAACACATTCCCTCCGCAAAAAAAAAAAAAAAAAAACCGTAACAAAACAAAAAGCAGAGGGAAGGGACTTCGTCATCTACCTATGCGGGTCACCACCAAGGGTTCCCTTGGGCTCAGCTGTCCGCTCTTCCTGCTCCGTGAGCCGTTCAGTCACGCCTTCCCTCCAGCCGGCCACAGATCTCGGTGGAAACGAAAGCAGTCCCGCTGAGCAAACGGTTTCCGTCCAAGACTCTGACGACGGGGTGCAGTAAGAACGATTCTCACCTGCGCACCTGAACGGCGGTGGCTCCCTTTCATGCTGGCCTTCAGTTCCCTCGGGTTTGGGTTTGGTTTTTGCCTGGAGTGGGTGGGATTGTTGGGAAGCGTGGAAGGGCCTTGTAGAGCAGGGTTCGCAGGGATTCTTGGGTCTCCGTCCCCAGTTCTCACCAGCTCTTCGTGACCTCCGGTGGGCCTCCTGTCCGTCCCCACTGCATGCCCGCTGTGGATCCGGGCACGGACAGCAGCCCTGGGCAGTCACTGACCTGGGTGTGGGTCCTGGAAGCCAGAGGTGGAGTCTCCCTGCACCCCGGGGTAAGATGAGGGGGGCACAGGGAGGACCCAGCACAGGGCCTGAGCACTGGCCTGTGGGGGTGCTCAGCCAGTAGGGGGTCTCCAGGGCTCCCCACACCTTCTCCAGTGTCACCAGAAGCCCATGGGGTGGGGGCACCCGGAGAGCACCCAGGTCAGCTTCCTGGGACTGGGCTCCTGCAGCTCATGGGCGTGGGGGCCACCTGCTCGAAGGGGAAGCTGGGCTTAGTGATGTGACACCAGGCCAGCGTCCCAGACGCCCCGCGTTTCAGCCCCGAGTTGCAGTCCCACGTTTCAGCCGGCCTGTGGACCTCTCTCACAGTCCTCTCCCTTGTTGAAATGCAACCTGGCTTTCCGGCATTTCTTTCTTCGTTAGGATCCTTAGGATACAAGCACCAGCTGCTGACTCTGTTCAAGCAGAAGTTCCGGTTATTGAGAAGTTAGCAGGCGATCTGAGAGGTGCAGGGCGGGGCCTCAGAGCATCCGTCTGCTGTGCGGTGCCCTCGGGGGCTAGTCGGGGTGGGTGTTTCGTGCTCTCATCATCTGCCCTGAAGGCAGAGGGCACTTCACCCGCTCAGCAGGCCTCCCGGGTCCCCACATCAGCACCTCCCCCAGCTTACAGGGTGTCAGGGAGGTGGGGGGTGTCCTTGCAGCTGAAACACAGTGGCTTGTGACTCAGGGACATACTGTGGTTACTCAGTCTCAGCCGCCCCAGCAAAGCAGTCCTTGCTCAGCCTAAGCACGTAGGTGGGTGGGTGTTCATGTACAGTTTTCGACTTTCCCACACGTTTGACACTTTCCACAAAATGCTGGGCGAGGAAATAAAAGATCAGTAGTCTTCAACACCCAAGTGCCCAGAGTGGGTCCCAGCTCTCGGGGGGGGGGGCCGAGCAAGGGCAAGTCCCCCGGCTTCTCTGTGCTCCAGCTTCCTCAACGGTGAAAGGCGGCTTGTCGGGTCATGTAAAGATCAAAGTGTCAGTTTTGCCAAAGCTCCTGGAGGAGTTGTGGAAATGGAAGGACTGAGGTCTGTGGGTGTGTTCAATTATAAAATAAAACTTAACGGACTCTTTGGTACCTGTTTTCTTTTGTTCTTACCTGAAATAATGCGAAGTGAAATGTAAAAGAAAATCTCACCGATAATTGGATCCACGCCTCTGAATGCCAAAGGGACGGCACAGGCTGGCGTGGGGCAGGGGGCTTTAGCGGGCCCGCGGCAGAGCAGGCCTCCGAGTCGGGGTCCCAGCGAGCGACCCGTTCTGGCCGACGTACCAGCATTTCTCTGCAGGCAGTGGAGGGGCGGGGAATGAGTAATTCTGGTCGTTCTGTCCTTTTTTGTATAAGCTAGCTTAATATTGTTTGATATGCTAAATTAAATATGATTGAATTTCTTCGAGTCTGATTGGATTTCACATGCCTCAATGACAATGATTTACCATCAACGTCACTTAATCTAACAAGTACAGAAATAATTCAATAAGTTGTACTGTTTTGATATTACCCTTATATAGTCATATTGGGATATAGTAGACTAAAAATAAGGTAGCTTGTTTTTATATAAAGCCAGTCCATTCTCCACTTGGTTCTCTTGGGTGCTGAAATAATGAAATGAGGATCTTAGGAATTTTGTTTCAATCTGGGAAGCCGATCACAGGCGTCATCCTGCAGATTGTCCCGCGTCGTTTCATATTTAAGAGTCGCGGTGGGTCCATCCTAGAGTGATTGTTTACTTAAAAATGAAAGCTAATGACATGACATTGACATGTACTAATAATTCTGGCCTTCATCACCTAACTTAACAACAGCAATAACGGCGACTAAATATCTTCATTTGCTAATAACATGATAGTATTTTTAGGAAGGAAAAAAGAGCATCTGATACCAGGTAATCATATATATCCAAAGACCACATCAATATTTGGACAATATAAGGAACATAATTACTTATAAGATATTCAAACTCAAAGTAACCATATTGTGTACAAGCAGCGGTGACAACTGTTGGGATGGACAATAGTACGGGACTCCTTAGGAGACTGCCCACCTGGGAGTGGGTAACACCTGCTCCAGATTTTTGGAATTAGGTTATCTATATGCCGTGCTCTGCAGACGCTTTGGGAGAGAAGCCACCCGCTTCCGTGACGAGACTGCGAAGGTTTAATAAAGAAAGCTGCTGGTATGGGCCTGAGGCTCGAGCACTGTAGCTGGAGGTCCCAGCCCATGAATATTGAAAACCCGAAATCCGGAGACCGCCGGGTGCGTCCTGGAGAGGGGGTCCCTTCCCCCCTTCCCAGGCAGTGCACGTGGCTGCCGGAAAGCCAGCGGGTATGTCCCTTGTGCACAAACATCACTGTTTTGTCGTTAAGTGCACACGCAAAGTCTTTTGGTTGGAAATTCTATACACATAAGAAGGATGCTCTCCGTCCCATGTGGCCAGTGTTCTACGGGGAGAAAGAAGCATCCCTGTTTGAATGGCTGGTCCCCTGGAGTCTGCAGGGTGACAGGCGGTCTGGGGGCGTACACCCCCCAGACCGCACCCCTCGCCGGCGCATCAGCTTCACGTAGGCACAGAGGGCTGGACACTGGGCCCTCGCAGACACAGGACAGCCGGGCAAAAACACACGTCCTCTTCCCGCCGGACAAAGCCGACCTCCCCGGCAGAGGCAGTGGTTCCAGGCAGCGGCCGGAGCACACCCACACTTCGGGGGGTTGTTTGCTGTTGTCGTTGCTGTCATCTTGAACGGGACCTGACTTTCCAGCCCACAGTGACTCCCAGCCTGGGATGTCCCCGAGGGTCATCCAATGCTGCCTTGACTGGCGGAGTGCAGTCTGCACACTGGAGATGTATGCCACTCTCAGGCCCCTGGACGGGTGGCCGAGGACCGGCACAGGGGAGCCCCATCCCCAGGAGGACAGCGAGCCTGTGCAGTGGGTCTCAGGCCAAGACGCGGGGTCTCCAGACCGGCCCTCTTCGCACCTGCGCCGCTGTGAGATGAGCAGCTGCGCAGTTCAGTCTGCAGGGTCTGGGCTGCCGGGCGTCAGCGAGCGGGACCTGTGTTCTGCGGCTTCCAGCACCGCCCGTCCAGACCTCAGCCAGCTTCAGACAGTCCGTGTTTGGGGGCAGCCATCTGGAGGGGGCCGGTAGAGCGGTTACCGCTTGTTCGTCCTGGCAGACACAAGCAGGGCTTGGAAAGGAAAAAGAAAACTCAGGAGTGATTGCAATTGTGCACCGTGGCAGCTTCGCCCTGGCTTTTGTTGTGTGTCGACAGTGACAGCTGCGCCCAGGATTTCTTGTTTCCGTAACAAGTGCAATTTCCTCTTCCAGAAAGCTCTGCCATTGTGACTCTGTCTTTTGTCTTCCTGCTTTGATGAAGGAAATTAATTTTTTTGTTAGTGGAAGGATAAAAGACAAATGGTAAAAGGTGTCAATTGCTTTCCTTCGCTGGCATGCAGAAAGCATCCGATTTTGTGGTCTGTCTTTAACTAGTTTTAGATACGATTTTATTTTTCTGGCCACCCATGGGTTTATCACAGATTAACTAAATGCTTCATTTATTTTATCTAATTGAGACCATTTCTACGTCTGGAGAAACATAAAGTTTGTTACAAAGGAAAATGTTTTATGGGTGACTGTTTTTGCAAACACACACACACAGAACTGTGTTTTACCCTTGTCCTGTTGTGGGGGCCTCCCCCACCCCGAGTGGGGAGGCCTTCCCCTCTGGAAGAGGCGAGCCTCTGCCTTTGTTCCCTTACAGCATGAGCGTGTACTTGACCCCAAGCCTCAAAGCGGAAGAGTCGGCTTTAACCACAGGTGCGGCGTGCGCTAGCTCCATCAAGTGCAGGCGGCAGCCAGCAGAAGTGGGACCTGGACTCAAGTGCAGCTCATTCAGCCCAAAGAGATCCGACCGCATCTGAATAAGCTCCTCCAAACACAGGCCTTCCAAGTCATGGTCAGCTTGTGGTGACTTCCTCAGCCCAAGCAGTTAGCACGCAGAGCAGGAGGTCCCCCATCCAGGGGCCCGAGGGGCCGGGCCAGGAGAGGAGTGAGCGGAGCCCACCCGGGGAGCCCTCATTTGGACTTGGGCGGACTCGGCGGGCTCACTGAGCTCCAGCCGCCTCCGCCTCGCGGGAACGCTGTGTCCGAGTTACCAGGGTTCCCAATTGCTTAAGAGGAGCTGAAACCAGGATTTTTCTTTTAAATGGTAGAAAGACACTATTAAAATGGATTGAAATAGAAATTAAGTACAAGAAAAAACTGAAAGTCACAAACACATGAAGGCTGAGTAGCATGTCACTAAACAGGGAGGACAAGCAAGCAACCAAAAGATACCTTGAGAGAAATGGTGGAAACACACCCCCCGGGCTGAGGGACACAGGGAAAGCAGCCCGGAGGGAGATTCACAGCAGCACCGGCCTCCCCCGGGAAGCGAGAAACACACCAGTGACGTGGTCTAACCTCACACCTGGAGAACCGGGGCAAAGAACAGCACACGAAGCCCCAGGGGAGCAGCAGACAGGGAACAGTCAAGGTCAGAGCAGAAACCAAGGACACACGAAGGTCCATAGAACTCGGAGTGGGCTCTGTGAAAAGGTGAGTAAGACAGGCAGGCCTGCCACCAGATGTGTTGAGAAATGGAGAGAGAGAGAGAGGGAACCAAAGAAGGAAAATCGGAAATGATAGGGAGAAGAGGTAACAGCTGACACCACAGAAGTAGGAAGGATTATGAGAAAATATTATGAACAACTATATGCCAACATGGACAATCTGGAAGAAATGAATAAATTCCTACAAACATGTCGTCTTCCAAAACTGAATGTAGAAAAACAGAAAATCAGAACCAACTGATTATGACTAATGAAATTGAAGCAGTGATCGAAAACTCCCAGCAGACAGAAGTCCTGGACCCGACGGCTTCACAGGTGAGTCGCACCCAACATTCAAACAACTAAATGACACTTGCCCTCCCTAAACTATTCCAGAATATCCGAAAGGAGGGAAGCCTCCCAGGCTCACTCTGTGAGGCCAGCATTGTGCTAATTCCAAACCCCGCCTGCTGAGTGGGCAGGGACCACTCAGGGCTGGGACCAGGCAGTGACCGTGACAGACACAGGAGAAAAGGAGAATCACGGGGCAGTGCCCCAGCTCCTGGGGCCGCCGTTCCGAACGCCGCCTCCACAGAACCGCAGGGTTGAGGTGAGACTGTGGACTGAGACTGTGGAGGTGAGACTGTGGAGAGATCAAGATCTCCAGCGTCCCTCCCTCCACACGAGGATTCTGCCGTCGCTGAAAGTGTCATGAACTGCGCAGAGAAATCGACACAGATTGTCGTGCAGGCATCTGGTCCGTCCAGAGATCGTGCGTTCAGATCAGCAGCAGCGTCGTGGGGCTGGGCCCCCCGGTCGGAACACGCGCCAGGATGTCATGACGCCACACTCCACCACGCCCTGCCGTCCGGTGCCCATGCCAGCGACTCCGGTGGCAGAATTGCGTTTTGTTTGCACGTGGAAGGCGGCAGACGTCTCATTGCGGAGATGACACTGCGAGTCCACCCGTTAATGTTCTGCTCTTCGACACGGACATTGTCCAGTCCTGGAGAGCTCCGCTGTGGCTCTGGGCAGTGTGCTCTGTTCACTGGGTGACCGGCCAGCTAGACAGAACGGGCACCCCTGAATGAGGCGGCAGAAACGATACTGGCACGGCCCTCCTTAGAGCGGGCGTTGCTCTTAAATCACACGGCTGTGACGTGGGAATGGAAGGAAGGGTTGTGACCACAATCAAATGCAGCTCCACATTTTTTAGCCTCTCCCAAGCATGCAGCTTCCCGGAGGTGTGGCTGGAAGAGCCACGGCTTCGCTCGCACAAAATTCAGATGCAGAATCGGTGTGTGAGGCCCCTGTTTGTTGCTAAACGTTGAGGTTTAGTCTGTTCTGTCTTCTGGATTTTGTGGAGTGCATTATACTCGTCATTCGTAAAACCCACGTCTTCCAGATACAATTCACACGAGGAAAACTGGTCAACGGTTTTCACCCGTCAGCATACATCCTACGACTTTACGTGCACGCTAGTTTAGAGGTGAATTTGAAATTACGGAAACCACAGCACATATTTTTTTTCGTCCTGCACATTTATTTTGTTGAACTCGAACTTAATAGACTGTGGAAAATGGGATAGGTGTGGGGGAGAGACAGAGGCAGAGCGGGGAGAGAGAGAGCAGTGTTTGCTGGGTGATGGTAGTCAGATGTATCTTGAGGTCTAGAAGCATAATTTAGAAGCTCTTCTTTCTAGTTTTAGCTTGAGAATTGTTAAACAGCACTGGGCTCTTTAAATGTCTGTGGAATTAGTGAGTCCGTCTGTCGCCCCCCAGGCAGGCTTGGACCACCTTCTCTCCGCTCTGCTGGCTGGCCCGGGCAGGCCTTCTCCCACCTCTGGGGTCAGTGTCGGACATCCCTACTGCCCTGTCCGTCACCCATCCGCACAGAACTGAGACAGACCATCCCCTCGGATTCCTTTCATTCCCTCTGTGTCTGTGGCTGTTCATTCCTTGTTTTGTGCATTGGGCTTTTATTCCTTGTTTTAATATAATATTGTTTATCCACTTAACCATTGCTTGTTTCCCAACTGATTTTTATTTTTTATTTCCTTCCCTCATTTTTGTCGTTGCTGTTCTCTTTGTTCTCACTTAGATGCTTACTGTGTTTATTCCATCATATCAGAGAACAGGAATGTTCTGCCGTGAACTGCTTTTGTTGGATCATGTAGGTTTTATGCAATGTTTTTACCACACTCGTTCTGAAGATATTCTGCGGGTTTCATTGTAATTTTCTTCTTCATTTTCGCTTGTTTTTAATTTCCAAGCGTGTTTTTCTCCTAGTCTGTGCCTAGTCTGTTTTTTATTTGGAAATTTATTTAGTGTGTGTGTCTAATACGGTCACTCGCTGTGACCCACGGGCTTTGGAAAAGAAGTTCATTTTACTTTCTGTCCATCGGGCATCATGTTCTGTCTTGTCCGTGTATCTGCCTCACATTACAAAGTCAACAAATGCTACTTTGAGGAATAAATGATTGATTACATCATATAGAACCATCATCAGAAAGATAGTTAATAGACTGTCTTTCTATGTGTCCACCTCAAGTAGGTACTACTTAGAATTCTGTTGTCTGTGAATCCTGTGTACTTAGTGTTTCTTTTCCTCATTTGGACAATCAGAGTCAAGGTCAGTGGTTCGAGGCATCGATGTTTTATTTCTTTCTCCTGTAGCTCTCGTGGTGCTACCTCTGTAAATGTCACTGTTGTTTCGTACACATTAATGGTTACATCTTCCTTGTGGATGGGACCCTGCACCTTAATAAAGATTTCTCCTTTGATTCCTTTGCTTTTACTTTACCAAGTGCTAATGTGGTCAACCCCAGGTCCTTCAGGTTTGAATTGGTAGAGAATCCATTTGTCCATCCCTTTAATTTTAACAAGTTGGGACCCTTTTATTTAGGAATTAATTAGGCTTTGATTTGTGATTCAAACTGGGAGTGTCTTTTTAATAGTTCTCTCATATTTAATTAATATAAAATTATTTCATTTTAATGTCATATCTTAATATAGTAGCCGATTTTATCATTTAAAAATATTTCAATATATAGTGTATGATTTTTTTGGTAGGTGTATTTCTTTTGATAATTTAGAAACTTTTAATTTTGGTTCTACTAATTATCTTTATGATGATGGTGTTGTATAATGTAATTAATCATTTCTCAAAGTAGCATTTGTTGACTTTGTAACATGAACAACAGTGGGATTATTGTGTCTCTGCTTCTTGAGTCTTTCCTACTATTCCCTCCAGTGTCTCACCGTATCCTGTCATATAATTGAGTATTGTGTTCTGTACCCTAACACCATAAAGTGAGTGGTTTCAAGAGAGAAAAACATTTGTTTTCCTCACAATTTTGGCATCTGGGCATGTCAAGGTCAAGTGCAGGCCGGTGAGGGCCGGCCGTTGAGGGCCGTCCGCTGGCCTGCCGCTGGGGTGTCCTTGCTATACCCTCGCAGAGCGCAGTGGGAACAGGGCCTCCTTTAGGGTGCCAGCCTCCCAGGTGTCACCTCGACCGGCCGCCACCTGGCTCCCAACACAGCCACCCTGGGAGCTAATGCAGCTGCGGGTGACCTGTGGGTGGCCACACCAGTCTATAACACTCCCTACCCTACTGTTTAAAGCAGCGATTACGTGTAATATACCAAGCATATGTTTGCTTAAATTTAACACAAAGATATATCTTCTCCTAACATCCCTGAGGTTTTTAATGAGATCACCTTCGCTGTGTTAATGACTGGGTAGTACACAGTTCCCTGGTTTTCCATGTGTCCGCAGCACTCTGTAACTATCACCAGGTCCTGTCTTGTCGAGCGCTGTACAGAAAGAGGTGACTGAGGCCTGACCGCCCTGTTGAGAAGGACCACTTCCAGGTCAGCCCGTGACTGGCACCTGGGACCCAGAGCAACGTCTGCGGGGGCCGCTGCCCTGGCTAGTGGGGTGGCTCGCTGCCTCCAAGCTGCTCGTGCAGACAACATCCACGCTGATGTCTGCCATCACTGGTGTCGGCTGTCCTCTGGGAGTCGGACACAGGCTCCATGCCAATCAGAGGCTGCCCGGTGACCAGTCCCAGTGCGAGGCCGGTGCTGAATCCCTGATGACTTCCCCTGCTGGACGACCTCTCACGGGACTCTCAAACGCGTCGCTGCAGGCAGTGAGTCGAGTACTCGGATGCCAGCCCTGGCTTCCTGCCCCTGTGGCCGCTCCTGCCTTTCCCTTTGGCCGAGTCTGCTCGAACCCTTTCCCGCTGTGATGTCGTGGGTCCTGCCCATGAGCACCGACATGTGCCAAGTCCGAGAGGCCTCCTGACATGGCCTGGAGCCTGCATGGCTTTGGAGACCCCCCATGTGGCCTAGACTGGGGAGCTCCACCACCTTAGAGCCCCACCAGCAATGTCCAGGGTCCCCCCGATCCACATCCTGGCCCACTCATCACTTTCTGTTGGTCACACAGTCTGCCTGGTGGGTGTGGCGTGGCGTCCCGCTGATTTGTATTCCCACAGGGTCTAATGGTGTTGCAGGTGCTTAGCAGCCGTAGGCATGTCTGGTTTTTTGACAAGAACCTCTTCAACTCCTTTGCTTGTTTTTTAAATTGGGTTCTCTTATCGTGGTTTATAAGAGTTCTTTACATATTCTCAGACCAGACCATCATCAGATATGATTTGCAAATATTTGATCTCATTTTGTAGCCAATGACATTCGAAGTACTTTGTAGAGGTTGGCCGTAATTATCTTATGTTAATCATCATAAGTTCAAATCTTAACTCTCCTTCTTCCAGGTCACCAAAATAGCCTCGCTGGCGTTATTTGTGTAGGTATTATTTTCGAAGTTATTCTTTCTGACCCTGTGACCCTTGCTATGTCGAGAGCTCACCAAATCCCCTAGATTGACCAAGGCTGTCACACACGTCAGTAACCGCCTACAAAAAGGCTGCAGATGTCTCTGTGGCAGGCTGGGCATTTTGCCCGGAGTACACACCTACCCACTGTCACCTGCCAACACCCGAGTCCCCGTTGAGACCGTGGGAACAAGTGCTCAGATCCGGGCAAGATCCGACTTCAGGGCACCTTTTTGGTCAAGAGCCCGAGGGTTTGAGGGTTCGGTGGTGGATGGTCCCCTCCCGTTTGAGGGCAGCCACTACCCAGGCAAAAATCCCCGTGCATCACCAGATCATTTCACGGCCAGTGCCGTCTACCCCTGCTGCCAGCTGGTCCCGCTGACCTTCGGGCGGCACGGAAGAGTCAGGGACACTTGTGCTGTTTGAAGCGTGTTTTCTCACAACTTGGCTACTGAAATAAACAAACTCTCCCTAGTCATTAATTTTTCCTGTCATTTTAGCAGTTTTCACTCCAGTAGCTTCTCAAGCCCCTGAAATACCTTAAAGAACCTTAACTAGAGATCATCTGTAGCTGCTGTGAAGTTGTCCATATGAGCCAGGCAGTTTTACTTCGTGTTTTAAAGTAAATGTAGACACACATAAAAACAGTGGTGGCTCCCACAGGGTCAGGGACTCTGACCCTGAAACCCACGGTCTTCTCCTGGAAGTCCGTGGAGTGTTCCCATTGCGTGTGCCTGTCCGTCCCTCCCACCTTCTCGGTCCCGTGTCCTCTGACCCGAAAATGATTCGGAAATAAGACTGACCGCCAAGCAGGTGCGGCAGCATCCGAGGCCTGCCCACATCAAGGTCCGCTGGTTCTGTCTTTAATTCAGTCCAGCATCAGCTTGTCGGCAAAAGACGCTCCCTGAGGGGAGGAGGGGCCATGTGCGTCTTCATTCCTGTGTCTTTAGCACGTAGGACAGAGAGTGTGCGCTGGAAGTGGTCCTTGAATGGATCTGTGAATCCTTGAATCTGAGAGAGAGGGCTTCTGCAGAGGAAAGTAACATTTCTAACATTAGAAACAGGCTTCTTCATAAAGAATCTATTTTAAAATGGAATGAAAAGTGAATGTTTATACTGGATTCCAATGCTGGCTTCTTCATTGCTGGAATTTTAAATTAAATGTATCGGGGATGTTGGACAGTCACAGTGTGTCAGGGTCAAGGGCATGTTTCGATGGCGCGTCATCTGTGCGTGTCATCATATGCCCATCACCCGTCACCGTGCAGCTGACCCCTGCCCTGGGTCCTCACCCCTTGCAGTCTGAGCACCACCGTGCTGTGGGTTACAACGTGCTGTGACCTGTGTCTGTGAGTTTTTATTCCTTTGTTTGCTTTGTTTGCCCGTTTGAGGCTCTCCACTCCCTATCGCACAGAAGAGTGAACTCACATGGTTCTCGACATTTTCTGTCTGGCTTTTTCCCTCACTACGAGCGTCTCGAGATCCATCCTTGTTGCTGCGAGTGCCAGTGTCTCATCCCTTCTTGTAAACGAGTAGTATTCCATTGTATGCATGCACAGAAGAAGCTGCCTTTATTGATAGAATAAGCCTCAGTGAGTTCTCCTGAAGACCTTCCAGAAGCACCGAGCTCCGCTGTAAACAGCCCTTGATGAGAGGTGGAGTGTCTCCTGCGCACCCCCACTGTGTGGCACACTGACTCACGCAGGCTGGCAGGTCTTTCCCTTCCTTCTTAACTCCCCCGTGGAGGATGGTCGGATTTCCACGGAGCGGCAGGAAGACGGGGTGGGCTGGGGAGCAGAGGCCGCGTGGATGCGCGCTCCTGTCTTCAAGCGCTAGACCAGGACACGGAGCCCGCCGCTGCCTGGCAGGGCAGTGCCCGGTACAGAGCACGTTTGAGGAGCAGAAGCAAAGGCCATTTCATTGGGGGGGCATCCGATCCCTGCCAAAAATAGAGATGTGTCCTGTGTTTGTGCCACTGTGTATGTTGCTGTTTTTGATGTTACTGAGGCAGAAGCACCATGACATCAAAAGACAGACACCGGTCAAAGGCATTTCTCTGCTCCTTTTATTCCATCTCAAATGCAGACACTACCACATCCTCTCCAGCCCCGGCTGAAGGTGACCTTTGATGGAGACGAGCATTCTGGGCCCGGGTGTGGGCCTCACCCCTCGGAGGCTGCAGGGAGATTAAGGATAGGCTGTGTGCTGCATGCACCACAGAGTTCACGGAGCCTGCCTGGCTGTGATTTGTGGGGAGAGGAGGCCAGGAGAGGAAGGTGGGCCCGCCCGCCTTGATGCTTTCCTGAGGCAAAGCTCGGGTGGCTGTGGCTGTTCACATTCAGGCACTGTCGGGTGCACCTGGACCACTGTGGGGCAGGCGCGTCTCCCCACCTGGTGGGGAAAAACTGAAGAGAGACAAGGGCACATTCTCTTTCCTGCACCCCACGCCCCTGCCCCAAATCTGACTCTAGTGGGGGAAGTTGTGGCATTCTAGGTGTCCCTCCCCGTGGGGGGCTCCTTAGGTGCCAGGGAGCGTTCTCAGCCCTAGTCGAGCATTAGGGCACTTGACACACACAGGCTGCCCTGTGGGGCAGGCGCCCCCAGAGGCTTCATTTCACGAATGAGGACTCAGAGGTGCGGAATCGAAGCCACTTGCTCCAGGTCACCTAGAGGGCAACTGGAGCCGGGAATCCGGGCGCTATTGTCTGGTCCACATGTGCTTGTAGTTCCTGTGCCGTAAGTAACTTCCAGAACCTGGCACGTGCTCCCTAGGAAATCGGTCAAGGAATCCACAGCTCTCTGTTTCCGTCTGCAGCCATGAGAGAGAGCAGGAAGGAACTTCATGGCAGGGCTGGGGCACCGGGGCCCCTGCAGTGGGTCGTCTGTGCCCAGCTTCCTTCTGTGACTCGAGGACATGGTGCTGACGCCCGCCTGTGCTCCTGCAGCATGGACTCCCCGTGACTGTGCCGTGGGGAACACTCCCAGAGTGCTGCCACTCCCTCTGTGGTCACCCGAGGGTGCCCCCCACTCCCTGGGCACTGGGCACCAGCTGCCATGGTGTGTGTGTGTGTGTGTGTGTGTGTGTGTGTGTGTGTGTGACAGACAGAGATAGAGACAGGCCTCCCCCAGCCGGGAAAGTGAGCTCTCTGATGTCAGCGTGTCTGTCCGTCGTCTGTCCCTCCTCAGCATGTTGGGTGTGCTCTGGAACACCAAGGGGCTCCAGGGATGCTCACTGAATGAAGGAGAGGTGTCCACCTGGCAGCCCCTGGCGGACGCAGCCTGGGGACTGTTGTGAAGGCAGGGAAGTGTGCGCCAGGCCCCTCCTCCCCCTGTGCGGGAATCTCTTTGTGAGCGATTCAGACATCCCCCCGCTGGCCCGGCACCTGCGTGGACGCGCCGTGCCCCTTGTCGTACTTGTGCTAGGAGAGCCAGGACAGCGTCTTCTCCCTCCCGTGCAAGCCCGTGAATCTGTCGGCACACCAGTGGTCCCCGTGTCCCTGCACAGAAGGAGCTTGTGCTGCGTGTGCGCCCAGCTGGTGTGCATGCCACTTTACCTGGTGACAGCATGACAGCGGGAAGGCACCGTGCCCAGTGAAGATGCAGTCTTCACGCGTGTGGTTTTGAAAGGTTACAAATCTTCTTTTGTATGAAGTTTTCTGTAGAGAATAGTCTGGGGCACAATACTCTTTCGTACATCTGTACGCTGGTAATTGCGAACAGGAGCAGCTTTGTAACGTGAAAGGATTAGCAACAGGTGGAGAACATGACAGAGGCGTGCACCCGCCTGCTCTCTTGAGAGGAGACACTTCCACTTATTTCCCCCGGAGCAGGCTTTGGGGGCGCAGACGTGGGCAGTGTGGGCGCCCCCCCCCACGAGCACCAAGCTCATCCCTGTCGTCTGTGTGTCTGGGTGGTGGCGCCAGCCCTGCTGGTCCGCACACTGTGATGTGCGGGGAAACTGTGGCTCCAGCAAAAGAGTTCAGCTGGCACCTCGAGCCTCAGAATTCAGGTCAGAGCCCTGTCCCTGGTCCCTGTGTGTCTTTGGATAAGCAAACCATGCACCCCTGAGAACTTTTGTTTCCCCCCTCAAAACTGGGGTTGGACTGAAAATCGGAAGCCACTCACGCTGATGGCCTCAGTCACCACATCACACTCGCATCTGTTGTGCATGGTGGCCACCGAGTGCTTGGCCCCGATCTCGGGAGACCAGGGTCCAGGCCCATCTTGCAGCCTGTTACAGGGACGCCTGTCTCCAGGCCTGTGTTTCTCCCGCAGGGAGGGGGGAGGAGCCAGGACCTGCCAGTGGGGCAGAACCTAGTGCGTGTCTTTCCCTATCACAGAGCTGCCCTTACTGTGTTCTCAGCGAGGAACAGTGACCCTTGCCCTCCAGGCCTCCGAACCGGAGACACCAAGGTTGTCTTTGGAGAAAGGCAAGGCTGAAGCTGGTTCGTGGCTCCTAAGCACCCTTTTGCACAGCTGAGCCTAGCTCTGCCCCTGGCGAGGGGCTGGGGTTGTGTGGCTCTCCCGGCAGGGCTCGGGACACAGAGCAGAGGTCTGGGCTGCATTTCCCACCAACTCCCAACACTCACACTGAAGCCCCGCCAGGAGACTCGCGCCTGGAGCCCTGTACCTGCCGGGAACGTCCTCTCGGTTTCTATCCATGCCCCCACCACCAACCTCATGAGGACCAAAACGCAGCTGTGTGTCCTGAGCAGTGGTGAGCAGGATAACCCAAGTACTTACCTCAGAAAGAGCAGCAAACTCAAGTCAGATCTCGGGGCTCCTTCCCGGCAATAATATGTCATCAGTTCTGCTTAATCAGCTACCACGTCACTCCCTTCACCACGCACCCTGCCGTGTATGTGACACACCACGACATTCGGAGACAGTCGGGCCTGGCTCCCTCACCCCAGGGAGTCAGTGCAACAGCTCATGGACGTGGCTGAGGAGCCACAGCCCATGCAACCTGAAAGTGTCATGTGGAGGGGTCCCGTGTCCTGGCAAATGAGGGTTGGGAAAGGCAGGGGACCCAGGGGCCATAGAGGAGATGGTGACGCTGGCAGTCCGTCCCAGAAGGGCTTCAGACAGATGGCCTCCAAGGAAATGTGACCCGTGACCTCCGCGCTTTCTCCCACTTCCATCGGCTGGGAAGGAGGGCGCTTGGGTTCGAGAGAGAGCTCCGAGTCCCTCTCGCCATGCAGAAGCTGGGGCTGCCCTGGGTCACAGCATCTGTCACACATGGTGAGTCAGCTTCAGGCACCCACGCGGGTCTGTTGGAGTCGCTTCCTTATGCCTCCTGTGGCTCAGAGGTTATCCCTCCAGCCTGGAGCAGGGGGACACTGCCAGGCCAGGACAGAGAGGCCCCCCAGCCTCAGAGTGAGTGGCACCCAGCTCTCTTCCCTTCACAAACAGTTCCAGCAGCACCCCCGTGCTTGTGGCAGCCCCCCCCCACCACTGCCTTGCCCTCCATTTTCCTCGGGGGCGGGGGCCTCCCCTGCCCCGGGATCACCTGCATCAGTGTAAGCCAGGGTGCACGTTCGGAGGCACGTGCCTGCCCCCCAGCGTCAAATCAGAATTTGGGGCGAAGGAGACACCAGTCTGTTCTCATTTTTAACTGACTCCCAGGAGCGTCCCTTTGCATACCAAGAATACACAAGAGCCATTAACGGCATTACCACTGTTTTAGATTAATGATCTTTTCAGAAGGCCATTAGAGGGGGTGAATTCGGCTGGAAGCTGAGTGTCTGAGATGGAGCAGCATGCAGTTCTGAGTGTTTTCTCCAACAGGAAACGGTGTCCTGTGACGGGGGCAGGGGCAGGCACAGGAAGGCCATGACTGGATGGGGCTCGTCCCAGGCGCGGAGACGTCCGTTCCCAGGAGCCAACTTCTAGGGAACAGGTGGTCCTGGGAGCGTCCATGTGGTTCTGGGAGTGTCCAGGTGGGGTAGAGACAGGAAAGTGGAAACCAGGCCCCTGGAGGAAAGGACTCTCCTGCCACGCTGCTGGGGGCCCGCACACATGCGCTCACGCTCAGGTGCAGGGGAGACTCGCCCAGAGGGGCCAGAGAAGGAACACCCAGGGCGTGACGGCCCATGGCACAAGCTGGTCTGTACTTTTCTGTGGGTCCAGGTCCCATGGGGCGCCCCTGAGCTGCAACTGGTAGGACAGCTGACACTCCCTGTGTAAAGGCGACTGTTCACTCATGGTCACAGGCACCGGGACTGACCTCACATGGCAGCCAGCACTGGTTCCGAAGCTCAATAGTGTCATCGCAGCTCAGTTGGCCACCACCGGTGGCTTTCGTTTTGGCTTCATTCTCTGTTCTCAGGTCTCTGCGTGGGGCCTGCAGAAGCCCCAGGCTTCCTCCTCCTGCCAACAAGCCGGGACCAAGCAGGGCTTTCTGCCCAGGAGCTGCACGTTGCCCTGGGCTGGAGACTTGTCATCAGCCAGACCCACATCCTGAGCTCTTGGATGGATTCAGCCAGGGTGTGGGCCACCAAGGGCCAGGCCATACTCACCCGCTCCTCCTGGTGCGGACAGGGGGTTTAGTCCGTCCAAACCAGGAAGGGGAGAGAGCAGGGAGTCGGTTTATCACAGAAAGAGTGGGGTGTTCTTCCCTTACTGGGGAGCAGTGGATTCTGAGCAGGCGAAAGTCGAGTCCGCTGAGAAGCAGCCGTGAGTGAAGCGGGGACTGGCCCAGCGAGCTTACTCGGGCTTCTTCGCCCAAACCGCCGGACATGTACACGTGCATCTCCGTGGCCTCATTTGTCCTCATGAGCAAACAGTAATGGGCTTGCGTGTAAGTTAAAGGGTGAGCGATGGCAGGGCGCAGGGGAGTTTCGGGGCACTCGGCTCTGCTGTGGGGCAGCGTGGCTGTGGGTGGGTGGCACACCATGTTCACCAAACCCAGGGACTCACACAACCTGGAGAGACAAGCTGTGAACTTGACCGAGTGACAGCGTGTCGGGGATGATCAGTGGGGACACACAGATGGTGCCAACAGTGCCAGGTGCCCGTGGAGGGCCAGCTGGGAGCAGGGAACCCTCTGTAGTTTCTGCTCTTTTTTTCCGTTAACCTAAACCCTCTCTGAAAACCAGAGTCAGTTCATCAAAGAGACAACAGCAGCAACGCCAATGAGCAGTTCCCCCGGAATGAGCGCCCCTCAAGGGTGGGCAGGTGGGCGGGCTGGTCCCCACCTTGTGCACCGAGGCCTTGGGATCAGCCGGTGGACCTGTGACAGCCCACAGACTCTGATAAGAAACCTCTCGGGTCAGAAATGTGCGAGCACGGAGAACTTTTCTGACTTTGGAAAAGAAGGAAGGCCCACACAGCAGGCCCAGGGCAGCACCGCGTCGCCGCTGCATCTGGGTCAGCACCCCACAATCAAACACATTTATAACTCTGCGGGGGGAGCTCATGCATATTCACGTGGAGGCTATATATAGCCGCACATCAGTTCAGGTCAGCGTTCACCTCCACGTGAGGCGCAGAACGTCTGCATTCGCTGGAAATTCATTTTTCTTCACACAGCTGGGGCTTGGTGTCACCGTCACCCAATTACTCATTTTTAAAGGAGACGTGCGTGCCCTGCCCCTGGGATCGCCAGCGTTGGAGGTGAGGGTCCGAGCAGCGTGCAGTGACAGTGCCCCCCATCGTTCCTGCCCGTTCTCCACAACCCTGCAGAGACGACGCAAAATGCCGCTCGGAGCACAGACCCCCCCGACCCCCCACCCTGCACCTCCCCAGGGTTGCAGGCTCCAGCTTGCACGTCGGGTGGCTGTCTGCTCTGTGACACGCCTGTCATGGCGGCAGCGCTGTTTTGTCAACAGGGGAAGAGACCGAGAAGACAGCGAGTCCGCTGCTCGTTCGGACTTCTGTGCACAGGCAGAGAGGCAGACCAGCCGTCCGTCCGTAGGCCTGTGTCCTGCCTGCTCAGCCTGCCTCTCTGGGGTTTGGAAAGAAGGAGGGGAGGGGCGAGGCCAAGTGAAGGAAACGTCTGGTTCTGGAAGCGGCGTATCTGTCTCCTCAATATTTGCTTTGCCTCAGCTTCATTCCACTGAACAACCAAGAGAACCAAATGGAATTCAGTGAAACTGTCCACGTGTGCTGGTCAGCTTCACACACAGGCATGTGTGTGGGGCCCCAGACACCCCCGCCCCGTGTTTCATAGAGTCCAGCACCACTGACTCGTGTCTGCAGTAACAGCCTGGCAGTTGCTGGGCCATCACCTCTGCAGTCAGTGATTCGGTTTCCAAGGAATTCTCCCCCTTGGGAAAACCAGTGTTGCAGCCGCCGCGTGTGTCTGAATGTCCTTAGGTTATCGCCCACACATTTTGTGAGTCCTCTGTGTCCACGGAGAGGCTGCTGACCTTACCGTTTTTAGCCAAAATCAATTTCCGTGATCATGAGGAAGGCTGGCAGAGAAGGCCCATAGCCAGCCAGGTACAGCGGGCCCTGCGTGTCCTTCTTGGGGTGTCCTAGGGGCAGAAGGAGCCGCACTTCCCCAGCGGTGTGCATGGGGAGAGGAAGACATGGACGTGAGCCTGACCCTGGGAGCCGAGAAAAGGACAGCCCCTCCCGTGGCCTGGGCCATGGCCTGGCTCTGCACCCAGTAAGGCAGCACATTGTGTGGATCACACACAGGCACACACGCACGCATGTGCACACACACACACATGACAGAGCACTCTCTGGATCGGCAGAGGGCTATATGGGTGTAGAGTAAGAGACACAGGGCACACGGCCAAGCCACTTGGATTAGTGTGGCGGCACTGCTGAGCCCACAGAGGCAGCAGCTGCCCTGCCCTCCACGTGTGACCCAGATGTGGCTCACACACCCCGGCTCAGGTCCTGAGCTTCCATCCCCGCCCCGGGTCCCCCTCAGGCGTCTGTCCCCCGTCTACTTCCCAAGCAAGGTGGTCTGCACGAGGGTAGGCATTTCCCTGCCTGCTGGTACAAGCAACGGGGCCGTGCCTCCCATTGCTGGTCCCCAGCTGTGGCAGCCACCCTTCACACCTGCACCTTCAGGCACCTTGGGGCCTGAAGGACCCTCAGGGACAGCACCTGCAGATGCCACAGTGCTCGCCAGCACTGTTCTCTCGGATGAAACTGCTGTGTTGCATTTCTGTCCTTCCCCAGCAGATGCACATCACTGGGTTGGCAACACACCAAAAACCCATTTCCAGCAGAGGACCAGTGTGTTGACCTAGGGTGACACAGGGAAGTGTGGCCTTTGACCCCAACAGCAGCTGCAGTGCAAGCAGGCACACAGGAGGAGGCGCTGCCAGGCCCTTTTCTTTGTTGGGTGTGGGGCAGACAATCTGCTGCACCCCTCCTAACAGGGGTGGGGGGTGCTGCTCTCCCAGCTGTGACTGAGCGGAGAGGAGCAGAGGCACCACACTCAGGAAGTGTGGACCCAGTGTGTCTGGCAGGGGCTCAAGAGTCCGTCTCTCATCAGAACCCCTGGGGAGGGGACTTGCAGCAGGAGGTTTCTGGAATATCTATTTTAGCACATGGGGACTTTTCTCTCAGTCGAGGTCTGTGCAGCGTTTGTGCGGAGGTTCCACCTGTCACCTGATTGGGGCCTCTTCCTGCCTTCCCCGCCCACCTCTGCTGCCCTTGGGACTGTCCCTGATGCCTTCCGACGGGACCTCGGGCAGCAGCCCTGGACGTCCCCAGTCCCACCCACCCGCCAGCCACCCTCGTGCCCGCTGTCACGCGCTGGCCTCTCCCTTGGCTTCCAGTGCTCGTTCTGCACGTGCCCTGTGGGCTGAGTGTGGGGGCCTCTGCCCAGCCTCCCAGGCTGTGCTGCCGCCTGAGCGAGGCCCCCCAGCTGGCCTCTGCCTCACCGTCTCAGGAAACTGACAGCCCTCCCAGCCACCCCATTGCTCAGCCCAGCCTGGGGGTGGCAGCCTCAGCAAGCGGCACCCTCCAGCCTGGGAGAGAAGTTGGGGGGCAGGCAGAAACGGGCCACAGTAATTCGGGGGGGGTGTTTTACTGCTGGATGCTCAGAGGGTCACTTTACCTTTAGCTGAGAGTCACTTTTGCTTCCGTGACAGAGACGGCACATTTGCGACCTGTGACCTGCAGGTGCATCTGGGATTTAATCATCTCTTTTCTCTAGTTATGGGGTTCTGTGCATCTCTCAGGAAACCAGACACTGTGAGATACTGGCCAGGGGCTGCAGGAGAAGCTGGCTGACACACGTGGAAGCGTCTCCCCCAGAAACAGATTTGGAAAAGGACAGAGCCCCACGGGAAAAGGAGTTGGGGCGCCACCGGTAGAGGGTGGTGTCTTCCAGTGACTCCCAGCATTTGATGAACACTTGGGCAGAGGGTAGGCGGTGGGTGGATAGCAGCCTGGTCCGAGGCCTCTCAGGGGGCCGCCCTGGGGAATCACCCTGCTTCCTGATAAGCCAGAGGCTTCTCTCCCACTTGTTGAGGCATGGGAGGGGCGTCCTTAGTGGGGGTCCTCCCTGCTCTCTTTACCAGCACGAGCCCACTCAGAAGCCAGTCCCGGAGAACGTCTGTGCCGCCCACCAAGTCCGCAGGGACACTGGGTGTGGCACAGGCAGCCCGATGACCAGTGGGCAGTCCATCGTCAGGGCGGGGAGAGGCCAGGGGGCTTGGATGGCCAGGACCTGCACTAATTTCCCCCTGCCCGTGGGGCTCAGGCCAGCAGTCTGCACCTGGGCAGGGGTCAGCCTGGCTGCCGCCCGTCTCCTTAACCATCAGTCTGGAGAATTCCCAGAAGGGGAGAACTCCATGCCCCCAGGCCCCCCTAGAGACCCCTGCTCACAGCATGAGCCCAGTCCCCTCCCTCCTCCAAGGCCGCGGAGCACTGGGGGACTGCTCCCGCTGTGGGGACCCACGAGTCCTGTGCAGAGGTCAGTCCCACATCATGTCACTCACGCCAGCAGGGAGCCATTACTAAGCAGTGCAGGGCCAGGGCTGTGGCAGGAGCGTGGGTGCGTCAGGTGAAACGACACTGCCTCCATGGTCCTGGACCACTGGGTCTCTCTGAGGGTGCTGGCCCCGGGGCTCCCGCGTTACTGATGGAGCTCACCTGTGAGTGTCCCAGGGGTGGGAGTGTTTAGTCCCTCCTTTTCCAGACCTCCCCAAACCCAGGCATTTCCTCTGTGCCTGCCAGCTGTATGGTTTCTGCTGACCTTTGAACCACCCCTCCTACCATGCCTATGCTCTCTTCTTGGGGGGCATCGGCCTCCTTGATCACACTTTGCAGACGACCAGTCCAGGCGTGAGTCTGCAGGCCCAGTCGGCCACTGCTCTGCTCTGAG
Source organism: Tonatia bakeri (assembly GCA_004024845.1). Lineage (NCBI taxonomy): Eukaryota > Metazoa > Chordata > Mammalia > Chiroptera > Phyllostomidae > Tonatia > Tonatia bakeri. Next base: position 90,452 of record PVIA01005800.1, read on the forward strand.
GGCAGGGAGACCAGGGGATGGAGGGCAGGGCGAGTGGACCTCGGGTTTGCATGCACAGGGGAGTCACCCAGAGGCCCCAGTTGTCAGGGGCAGTCCGTCGGGACTGGGGTTGAAAGAACAAGCATGACACGACTGCAGAGCTGGCGGTCGGTCTCCCTGCGAGATAGCCCGCCCTGTTATATCCTCGTCCTTGTCCTCTGATGTTTGCCAAGATACCTGCCTGGGCTGATAGTCACGGCCAGTCCTCAGGTCACCCTGAACCATGCACTGTGATGCAGGAAAGGGGGAACTTGATCGTCTGGGCTTTGCAGATGGCCCAGCAGAGTCTCCCTGCACC
>PVIA01005800.1:90888-108735 GCA_004024845.1 Tonatia bakeri
GTCTTCTTTGTGACCCGCCGCAGCTCAGGCGCGAAAGGCCGCAGGGTCCTCAGGTTGGAACACGACGCTGCTCTCTGCGCCCTGATGCTTATTTCCAGGCAGCAAGCTGGGTGGACCCCGATCAGAGAAAAACTCTAGATGGAACGTGTTATTTATAGCAAATGTAAAGCATCGTTATTATCAATTCTTGTTACAAAATACACAGGAAAAAATATCCTTTTTGTTATTTAAATGTCGCACAAATACATTGGGAAGTGGTACAGATGTTACGCCAGAACCTCTCAGCTGCGTGCTGGATAATAGTTATTATGTTTCGTTCGTATTTGGAATTACTTGTAATAGACTGTTTATTTCTGTATGAAATTCAAATCGAGGAACACCAATGAATGGAGATGATTGATATTATAGACCCACACACATAATTTTGGAAATGGAACAATAGAAATATTCCTCTCTTAGAGAAAAATCCCTCACGCTTACTGCCGTATTGATATTGCTGAGTGGCCCTTGTTCCTTAACCAGAGATGCCAGAACCCTATGTAATTGAATTGAGCTAACCCTTGACCCAGGATCTAAATTTGTTTTGAAAATATCTGTGTAATTGTTGGAAATCTGAAATGTCACTGTGGATGTTGAAATACCTGGCTTTAGAATGTAAGTGTTAAAAAAGTTGTACGCGCCAGTGGACTTCTGTTCCGCGCCGCGCTTGGCTTCTTCGGTGACCACTGTCATCGGTCTCCTGGTCTGTCTTTCACGTGGGACTCCACACATGGCGTGGGCGAGAGGGTGGCAGCGGTCACGTGGCGTCTCTGGGTACAGACCTCACACATATGTGTGTTTTTGGGGAAATACTCACAGCTCCCCTTTCATTCTTCGCTGGTGGGGGGCCACCGTGGATCTTACCGTTTCAGAGATGAGACCGTTAGGGCAGGGAGACGAGGGGACCCTGATGGGTCATGGGGTCCGTAGGTGGCCCCGGGCTCTGAATCTTGGTTCCTGGTGGTTCCGAATCCACACCCGTGTTCTCACAGCAGGGCCTCGGCTGTCCCCACCCCCGCGTAACAAAACAGTTCTGTTTGGTCACCTCGTCTCCTTCTTTTGTCTTCTCTCCCAATCTCAACATGTGCCTTTTTTTTAAAGCCTTAAAGGAAACCACCTCACCAAAACCCCAATCTGACGTTCTTCCCTTTCCTGCATCCTGGTCCCCGGGCCGAGTCCAGCCTCACTCTATCACCTGTCAACAGAAGGCTGGTCAGGAGGGTTTCCAGGGCAGCAGCTGCAATTGCCACCCTTCAAAATAAACACCTTGAAGAGGAAAATGGATTGTCAGCTCCAGGGCGATACTCAGTATCATTTTATATCATAGCCACTGGCTTTCTGTCTCCACTCCCATCAGGCAATGCCCAAGGCAGCTGGCTGGACGCACTAAAGAAGGGAGAAGATGGCACTCCAGCGGCACAAATCCAGTTCACCATCTACCAGGGAGGAGCTGCTGTCTTGGTGACACAAGACAGAGAAGACGGGTGAGGCGCAGCCACGCTCCTGCAGAGCTCAGAGTCCGAGGAAGAACAAGGGCGTACAGATGTGCCGGAGAGAAGAGGCCTTGCCCGTGGGGGCGTGTGGTTCAGGAATCATGTGATTAAAGGAAGACAGTGAAGGTCTGGAAAAGCCTTCTAGGAAGAAACAAGGAACTTGAACTAGAATTTGAAGAATGACAATCCCTTCCGGGACTGGAGGCAGTGAGACGCATCCCGGCCAGACCTGCATCCTGCCGGCAGCTGCGCCTGCAGCCAGGGGTTGTCCCAGTCTGTCTGCAGCATGGTCCGGGAGAAAGTGCCTCCCGCGCAGCTGGTGTGTCCTGCGGAGAGACGCAGGGAGAACCGCAGACAGCACTCGCAGTCTGGCGCCCCCGACCCGGTGGCAGACCCCTGGGCGTGTTCCTGGTCTGTGCGCTGAGTCCCAGCTCCCCCAGCGGGCTGCATAGCCACCCCATGTGCAGGCTCCTAATGGCTAGAAAAAACAAACGAACTGGTCATTCCCGTGGATGATTGGAGTACCGCAACTCTGGGTTCCCTTTTATTTACCTTCGTAGCCAACTTTAAGAAGAGTTCATACATATTTTATCAGCGCCACGCTGGTTCTTTTTGCCAATGTGCTGATGAAGTTGCTGCTGCTTGCTCCCTGGGACTGGACTTGGTCACCCGGAACAAGTTCTCGCCGCGACCCCAGAGAGTCTGTGTCTCCACGAGGTCTCAGGACAGTCTGCCCCACGCAGTTGGTCCGTGGGAAGCCCCAGCCCCAGCCGGCCCCGAACCTCGTCTGCACCGTCCTTCTTTGTCCGTCTATCCTTTTATTTCCCGGTGGTTGTTTTCTGTTGTTTCCATTCCCATTTGGATACCACTCTTCATTTCGGACCTTTTCTCTTCTCTTTTCAGATGAGTACACACTGCATGGCCCGGTTTTTGTTCAAGAACCAAGTCATGTAATGTTCCCCTTGGATTCTGAGGAGAAAAAAGTGAAGCTCAGTTGTCAAGTTCGAGGGAACCCCAAGCCGCACATCAGGTGAGTGGGTGTGAGCACATGTGCCCGCATGAGCAGTGTCTTCACTAAACTCAGCAAACGCACGTGGGGCACTGATGGCACGCAGGGTTTCCAGGTGGGCACCCAGGCCGCATCTTGGAGAGCAAGGGGGACGTCGGTGCCCATGACAAGTTCAGCAGCCCCCTGCCGTGGCCGGCAGCCCTGAGAAGTAAACATCCTGGTTGACCACAACTCGGAAAGCCTTACCATTTCTTAACAACGTGTATCTTAAAAAAACAGCTTATTAAAATGCATCCATGCACAGGCAGGAAAGTAAGAACTATTCAGTAGCCACAAAGGAAGTGGGGTTGGGACCCAGAGAAGGAAACTGGGCACTAAAGAGCGGTTTGCACCTTGATGAACTGCATGAACTTGACCTTGGATAGCGTGGCTTCACAGGGCACTGGCGTCACAAAGCCTCCACTCAGCCAAGACGAGAGCCAAGGTGAGAATCACTCCCAACAGACCAGCCCCCGGGCTCCACCCTCAGTGTCGGCATGACAAGGACGAAGTCTGCTTCCTTCCCACAAGGGGCTGCCAAGCAAAAGGAATCGCCTGTTCGTCACACTTGCCTTAGTGCCACGTGGTTTTAGCTACAGAGCAGACACAGCCAAAAGGAGAAATGGTGACCGGTGAGATCCATGCGCAGAAGATGTCACCCGAAGGCAGTGGGAAGCAATCAAGAGAAGCCAAATGTGTGAGGGTGGGGGGAGACGTCCACACGCATCTGCCAGCCCCACAGGGAAAGGCTGAGAGGATGGGGAAGTGGCGATATTTAAAGAGAAGGCTAAGAATTTTCCTCCACTAACTAAAATTTCCAAGCTATAAGTTTAGGAAGCCCAGTGAAATGAATTTCAAGCAGTGCAGATAAAAATAAAGCCTCCCTTACAATGAGTGTAGGAAAACACTGGACACCATGGGGCGGACGGGACCCCCCAGATGGCGGAGTCGTGACACAGGCTGCCTGCGGAGGGAGGACCGTGAAACCAGCACCGCCAGCGAGTCGCGACACGGAGGTGAGGCTGCCGGCAGAACCCGTGGTGTGCGGAGAGACGGGGACTGCCTGCGTTCTCTGCCGCAGAGATTCAGTTGGACAAGGAGGAAACATAGAGAAGATTTTGAGCAAACACTGAAGACTGAATCAAGCAGACCCTCCCTAGAGAAAATTCTTAAAAATATACAGTTTAAGCAGAATAAAAATGACCCCAGGCACAAGAAAAAAATGGTATGAAAAGCAAGTGGTTGAGGTTAATATTTCCACATAAAAATTAATTGCACTAAACAATAAAAAGAATAAAGATAATGCTGTCTTGCAAAGACATAAAAACTAAAAGTTGCGACAACAACAGAAATAAAGTGGAAAGCGATATCCCGCACAATGAGTTATCCATATGGTTAAAAAATGGAATAAAGTGAGACCTTATCTCACAGGGCACACAGGTGATTAGAAGGCCTGCATGAGAAGTTACAACACTTTTAAAAGAAAACAGACACACATATTTATGACTTTGAAGGGAAGAAAAGGTTTCTCAGATATGACAGAAAATATTTAACTTCATTAATATTAAGAACTTTTGTTTGACAGAATTTACTGAGATGAATAAAATTACAAGCTTCCAACTGGGAGAAGATATATTTAGTAGTATCACTGGCAAAAGATTAATATCCAAGGAGTTTAAACAATTCCCACAAATCTAAAGAAAAACAATAGAACATTATCAAAAGACTTAATTAGGCATTTCTAAGAAACAGAATATCAAATATCCATTAAATGCATCAAAAGATAATCGGTGCCATTAGTGAGCAGAAATACACAGAGTGAGAATAAAATGGCATGCCCGTTCAAGCCTACCAGACTGACAGGCGTTTAGAAGACTAAATGTATTGTAATGTAAGTAACACAAACAGGTATCACCTGGCGGGCTCACACCAGTTGACCTGGTGGAAGCGAACGGGCCACAGCTGCTACCCAGGGGGTCTCGGAAACACGATTCCGAGCAAACAGCGGGAGTCACCACAGAACACAGACTGTGATTCCATCCATGTTCACGCGGTTCGAAATCGGGTCAGCCGGGGCGGGTATCTCGGGACACTCACGCACACGGCAGAGTCGTCCCGGAAACCAAGGGACTGGAAACCTGAAATTAAGTTGTAACTACCCACGGAGAGGGGAGCGAAGACAAGCAAAATGGAAATAGAAGACTCCCGAAGTAATGATATTCCTTTTCTTAGACACAGCTCTTCATTGCCGTGCGATTCTTTATAACTTAGGAGAATCTCATGAGCGTTATCTTGCCCCTATTTAAGCTTAATGATAAAAACCTCGAGCGGAAAATCAAGGGACAGCGGCGTGTGAGAGAACCAGGAGGACACGCCGCGTGGAAGGGAGGAAGAGGCCGGGCTCACCAACAGGGATTCGCAGCAGTGGGGTCTGGCCTGAGACGCAGGTGGGCGGAGGGCGAAGCACAGCCTCCCGCCCAGTCACGGGATGGGGGTAAGGGCGCCTTGGAAGTCGTTTCACAGTTTAGTTTCTTCGCCCACCATTTATTCATCAAACACATCATCACCCATCAGGCTACCCTGCGCCTTCGAACTGTGGACTCCAGAGTAGGTGGAATGACTGGGCACTGACTGGGGCCCGGCCTCGAACTGGGGCACATGCCAGAACTCTGGGTTCTGAAGAGCGTGGTGTCCAGGAAAGGGGCTTAAGCCACGTGTCGAACAGCTGCGATGCAGCAGGACCAGGCTAGGCTTGACTAGTGCGAGCAGCGTGCCCTGGGTATGGGGGGCCGTAAGTACCTTCCAGAAGCCGGGGGGACCAACAGCTCCCTAGTGAACTGGGCCGTTCATGTGAACAGATAGACGATCATCCAGACCAGAACCCTTGGCGAGGAAAAGGCCACTGTTAATAATTATTCCAGGACAGCAGGTATGAGCCAGCATGGTCCTGGGCAAATGGCATAGGTAGTGATTTCCCCTAACGGGTTAGCATCGAGGCTAAATCAAACACTTTAAAGTGCTCGATGTTGTAAAACATAAATGCAGGAGGCGAGGTGCCTCCACACATAAATGCTGAGTTAAATGGCCTCAGTTCTTAGTCCACAGCCAAGTGTAAATTCACTTGTTAGCTATAAAGGGAAACAAATTTTGCAGCAGGATTTGGCAAGTTGCTGCTTTGTTTCTCTCCTGGCAGTGACCTTTAATGAACGTTACTTTTGTAGCCCTGTGTTCGGAGGTGAAGGGGCTCGACTGGTTATTTAAATCCAGCGAGGGAACAGAGCCCGGCAGTGCCTTTGAAGATTGCCAGAAGAAGCCCCAACGAAAACTTTTCATCAAATGCCCCAGCAGTTGCTGGCAGCCCTGCCTCGTTTTCCCCTGTACCTTCAGCAGTTTCTCTGTCACTTAAAATTCACTGGTCCCTGGAGCTAAAAAAAAAAAAAAAAAAAACCCTCCCAAGCTGGAGTACAGGGTAGGGGAGCGCCTGGAGAGTCGGCATTTTCAGACCCCTTTCTGCTGAACTCCCTCCGTGTTCAGGCCGACTTCCAGGTGAAGAGACCGCAGGAGACACACCAGGTGGGCTCCCGCCAGGAGCCCCAGACACTTCCCTTCCCCAGCGGCTTTGTGCTCCCCCCTTCACTGAGCCTGCCCTTTTCACCTCCCCTCCCCCTCGATATTGAAAAGACTGACCCAGACCCAGAAAACTTGAAGCAGTTTTGATTTGTGTCAGCTGCCCTTGTAGGAAAGTCCCCTAAGGACAGGTGGCATTACTTTCGGCAGGCACACAGCTTCCCTCTCCACACAGAGGTGGGGGTCACGGACTTGGAGTAATTCAGCTGTTCAGTTGGTATTCAGCTTGGTGTGCAGACAGTGAATTCCAAGTCAGAAAGGTCCTGCCCTTCTCCCCTGCGGAGCTGAGAGAGTGAGCAAGGAAAATGGGCTTTGCGACGACAGATGCCCCAGACAGCCTCCCAGCCAGGTCCAGATGCGGCCCCTCCGGCGCTCCGCCCTGCCGGTGCTGGGCTGTGCACAGCCTCCGTCTCTGGAGAGAGCAGCGTCTCAGTTTCGAGTGGTTCCGAATCAGCTTATGAGACTCACCGACTGGCACAGCTCTTGGGAAAATCTCCTTTGTTCGAAACAGGCAGCACCTCTCTATTACCAACACTTAAGACATTCCTCAAACATCGATGATAAATTGTGAAATTTTCAAGAGTGTTGCAGGGTGGAATGAAGGGATTCAGTGCAATCCACATCCAAGTGATTGCAGTGCGAAAAAAACAGGTGTATTGCTTTGTGCTGGAGACCCAGCTGCATTTCTCAGCAAGCACTACACGTTCTACATAATCCCGTCCCCTTCGCTCTTGGTGTGGCGAGGATGGGGGGCAAGGGGGCTCTGCGCCCAGCATTCTGACGGAGGTGGCTGGCGTGGACAGACCTGTGCGGCGCTCCGCTACAGAGCCCCACAGGGTCCTGTTCCCGAGCTCCACACTCGGCTTGCAGCTCACATTACTTTGCAATTTCCTCTTTGGGTTCTCAGATTTGTCATATTAAATTGCTCAACTATCATTTGAAGTGAGAGTTATGGCTGAGACGTGATCGGTTGACTCAAAAAGAAGAAAAAAATCGTGGAAGGCAGGCAGTCAGCGGGAGATTCATGCGCACACGGACCTGCCGAAATGGAGCCTGGCTGTTCTCTTTTTATTGCTTATTACCTCCTCGCCTGTGTCGGAACACAGGGAGAATCACTGTCAGGCCTGAGAACGATGCCCAGCTCCGGTTCCCACCTTCGCACAAGCACACACACATTGAGCAGCATCAGGGTGGTGCTGCCAGCCCCCTCCCCTCCCCTGTTCCTGGCATTTTCCATTTAAACACCTGCTTTTGTTGGTGGGAAATACCCAAAACCTTGACACTGACCGGCCTGCAGTTTCTCCCTTGGTGTCCTCTGTCCCCATCCCACGCTCTGGCCAGGAGCCCAGAAGGCGAGCCTCCCGCTCTTCGGGCCTCCCTCAGCCCTGTGCTGCTGAGTCCCCAGTCAGTCCCTGTCCGTCCCCCAGCGCGGTTGCTTCTCCAACACTGACGCCTGTCAAAAGCCCCTGTGTGCTGCTGCAGTTCCCTGATGCTCTGCGCAGGGATCGGGAGGGAGGAGGGGAAAAATAACATAGTTACTGAATTGTATCAGCTCAAAAGTTTCTAAGCATTCAGATGACTTCCCAGTTATGAGAACTTCCCTTTGGAATGTTACTGGATATTAAAAAAAAAGATCTTGTTAATAAAGATTTGCTGTTTACGTGTGTGTCCCACTGAAGGTAATTTCCTAAGCCAAACCCAGTAGTCGGAGACAGTCACACAGCGAACACACTCCCTTGGCCTCTGACCTCTGTGACTGAGCTAGAGCTTCTGGGCTCACCAGTGGGTGCCCGGGTGCCAATGGCCACGGCCGCCACTGAGATGCACAGGGAAGACCCCCACACCAGCTCTGAGGTCTCTGGGCTCTGCAGGCGGCCATCTCAGTGGTGTTGAGGACCAAAGCGAAGCCGCGCCACGGTGGGTTCATCAGACACTCCGCAGTCTTCCCACCACCTGTTGGCACCATCACAGCTCACTGCCAGCCCGAAAGGGGCCCTTCCCCGAGGAGCCCTGTTTGCACAAAGGTGTACTAGGTGCTACACGAAGAGCCAAACAGAGAAAGAAAACTGACCTTTCTGCAGCATCATATGTAGTTAAAAACTGTTAAAACAGCAATGCCATTGTTGACTGTGAAGGGCACACTCTCTTGGTAGCATCCAAGCTGTCACCACTGCTGGGGGAAGCATCTCTAGTTTTTTTTACTGTGGTTGAAAAAGTCGTGATGATTTTGCATGCTATTTCTGGTGTTTATGTGCTTTGGACGATGCAGAGATATGGATTGATATGACAAGGCTTTATCTCCCGGCATTTCTGTACTATAGGTGGAAGTTAAATGGAACAGATGTTGACATAGGTATGGATTTCCGCTACAGTGTTGTTGAAGGCAGCTTGTTGATCAATAACCCCAATAAAACCCAGGACACGGGAGCGTACCAGTGCGTAGCCACAAACGCCTTTGGAACAGTGGTTAGCAGAGAAGCAAGGCTTCAGTTTGCTTGTAAGTAGTGATCCCATCACGCGCAAATGTACTGTGAGTGTTTGTGCCGCTGTGCCAATACGCCCTCAAAACCGTTTCTTTTCAAAAACCAAACAGATTTTAATTTGTTATGTGATTGTCTTTACCCTTTTCTCCTGTTTTGGAAGTAGCTTGTCTGTAGATAAATTATAAACCTGCGTGGGAAGACAGACATGATCTGTTCTGATGGCCGCTGAGATGGTTTCATAATGTGGTGGTTTGGTTATATGATGCTCAACACACATTAGCACACACACACTCAAATTTACATGTATAACTACATACATAAATTCACACACACATGAATTACACACACACACATTATAGTGTGTGCAAACAAGCAGATAAACTGCCACTTACCTGATACTCAGTGTGAGAAGTGTTTAACCATGAAGCTCAGTTACAGAAGCCGTGGTGGCCTGTTCATTCTATAATTCTCTAATTCTTTTCCTTATTATATAAATTGGGAAAATTTAAAAAACTACTATGATAACTGAAAGTTAAGACAACTAAAGTTACATTTATGTTACACCCTTTATGTTGCTAATTTGGAGCATTTTTGAAAAGCATCTTGCCATCTCGTAACACAGCCAGCAGGTAAAGCCCACGGGGCTGCCACAGAACGCGGAAGGTAGGAGCAGCGAGTGGCAAACGGCTCTGCAGGCCAGAGCAGCGAGCACGCGCTCAGGTGCGGGGCCTCTGAAGGTTGATGATCCGCTCTGTTTCCGAGGGTGGACGCATTCTCATATGATTATATATTTCCTCCTGTAAAATCCCAGCTCGTATGGCAGTGCATCAGTGTCAAAGGTTTTCTAATCACCAAGTCCGTTAGCGGTAACACTGTAGAATATTCTCATTAACAAAATCCTCTCTGGGAACTCAACATCAAATATACCTAATACCCAGTGCTTAATCTGCGATTGCCATTCGGTGGCACTTTTATGAGCTGAGAAATGAACCTTCTGAGTACGAGGCGCAGACGGGACTCCAGGATTACTTTGTTTGTGAGTATTCCCCCACGCTTCCTCCCAGGCAAGTGGGCGGCAGGAGGGCGGCGTGGCCGACGGCGCCTCAGAGCAGCTGTGTGTTCCTCTTGGTTTAATGCACATCCAATAGCGGCACTTACTTTTCAGCAACAACGAACGCATTTTATTGGATTCATTTTGGAAGATAATCATAGAATCATTGACACTTAGAACAGGGACGATCTCTGTCTTCAGTTACTCTTATTCTTTGAATTTCACTCTCACAGTGGAGGCAGGTTTTCAAAACAGCAACACTAACTACAGCACAAAAGAGGTTGCCACAGCACCGCGATGTTCTGTTTTTCTAACTATGACATTTAAAAGACAAGTGATCGAGGCTTAGGACTCCCCTTGAGTAAAAAGTCCAGGCATTTCTACTACCCCCAAATTGGAAAGAATCACAAAGGACAGTCATTTACACACAACAGTTCAGCCGCAGCGGGAGCTCTGCCCGATTTTGTGGGCGAGCTGGCCCACGGACCAGCGTCGGGGACGCCCTAGCTTGTCCCACTTCGTGAGTGATGTGGGCATCCCGACCCTTCCGAGCGCTGGGTTCATCACTGTTCAGCTTGAGAAATTCTGAGAATGGAGAGCCTGGCTGTCCCTCACAGAGCATCCCGACCAGAGCAGCGTGCTCTAGTTGCTCCAGAGTATGAGCAGACCCGATGTCTCCTTCCTGAAGCTGAGCCAAATGTGGACATTTTCACCATTTTCACCCCGTGCCTCCTACGGGGTTGTGGGCAGGCCTTTAAATCTGTGGGACTGTGGCCTTGGCCCATCAGCCCTGAACTCCTTTCTCTTCCAGACGCTTCATTCTCAGCTGTTCTCTACACAACACTCAGTCACGTTCGCTGTGACCCTGTAGAAATGTGCTCTCTTCCCTGCGTGTGCCTTGACCTTGCGAAGGGCAGCAGGGACCTTAGCATCCCATGGTGGGAACTTTGTTTTCCATGAATGCAGTGCCAGTTACACTTGCTTCTCTCAGAGCCCCAGTCTCCTACTGGGACCATTCTTTTAATTTTTTATTATTCAGTTACATTTGTCCCTGGTTTTCCCCCATTACTCTCCCCTGCTCTGCCCACCCCCCATCTCCCACACTCAGCCCTTCCCCCTCATTGTCTTTGTCTGTGAGTCCTTTATTCCTGTTCCTTGACAACCTTCCCCTTCTTTCCCCCACTCCCCTCTGGTCACTGTCAGTTTGTTCTTTACCTCTGTGTCTCTAGTTCTATTTTGCTCACCTGTTTTGTTGATTAGTTTCCACTTATAGGTGAGATCCTATGGTATTTGTCTTTCACCACCTGGCTAACTTCACTTAGCACAATGCTCTCCAGTTCCACCCATGCTGTCACAAAGGGTAGGAGCTCCTTTCTCTGTGCTGCACAGTACTCCATTGTGTGAATGTACCACAGGTTTTTATCCACTCATTCACTGATGGGCACCTAGGCTGCTTCCAGCACTTGGCTGTTGTGAATTGTGTTGCTATGAACATCGGGGTGCGTAAGTTCTTTTGGATTGGTTTTCAGGGTTCTTAGTGTGTAATCCCAAAAGTGGAATTGCTGGGTCAAAAGGCAGTTCCACTTCATTTTTTTGAGGAAATTCCAAACTGTTTTCCACAGTGGTGGTACCAGTCTACATTCCCACCAACAGTGCATGAGGGTTCCCTTTTCTCTGCATCCTCGCCAGCTTTTCTGTAAAGTCTGAGGATTGATTTTTTGTCATCAGTCGATTAATCCTTAGCTGCCCAATTGTGTTATTACCCTAAATTCAGAGTATTCTATTTACCCCTTTTAAATTCACCTTCCCAATGGTGACCCTTGGTTCCATCCGAGTTGAAATGGTGTTCAGCTTTCTTTACCTGACACATTGATTATTCTCCTCTAGCGTCAGTGGAAAATTTGATAAGCCTGTGCCCAGCCAGGCATTGATACAGTACGGTGGCCGGGACGGGGCTGCCTGCCGGTAGAGAGCATCCCCGTGAGACTGGACTGAACTTCGAAATCAGTACTGCCCATGTACTTGAGTTTGGCTGGCTGCACATTCACCCAGACACGCTACAGTCAGACCCCCATTTCTCCTTCTTCTGCTTCAAGTCGTGAGTCCTTGCCAGATGCCTCCCTACCATCAAACGCACTGTTTTGCAGCGCCCTCCCCTACCCAGTCCCCGAGTGTCACTGCTAGATCATCTCTGACCATTTACCATGCAGCAGCCAGAGTCCTCTCCTTGGCGTGCAGACATGGCCACCCCACGCTCCCGCTTACTGCACCCCTCCTACTGTACTTAGACTGGGTCTCAGATTCATTCTCACGGCCTCATTGTAATTTTTCAGAAATGACAAACCTTCTTTGTCCCGGAGCCATGATGCGTGGGTTGCTTTTGTCGTGGTCCGTCATTATCTCTGTGTTCCTTAGTTTCCAGATGAGACGTGACCTCCTAAGACAAGGTTTCCGCATCGCCGTCTTACCAGAAACACTCCCCTCATTTCTCCTGTCCTCTGCCCACCTTCCCCCAGCCCCTCTGCCGACAGAACAGCGCCTCGATTTTGTTCGCTAGGACTTAATACAGCCTGGGATGACCTTGTGGGTTCATTTATTTCTCACTATTTGACTCCTGGGAGGAGCTGTGTTCTAAGAGCTGGGACTACCTTGCCCACCCTGTGTCTCCAGAGCCTAACGTTTTATGCGTGTGAATAAAGGGATGCCTTTATTAAATTGCCTGCACAGTGGCACGACCAAGAAAATATATGTCTAAAGTCAGTTTGGGGACAGTGGGTTTTTATAAACCCACACCCTGCCCTGGCTGGTGTGGGTCGGTGGATTGAGTGCTGGCCTGTGAGCCGAGGGGTCACTGGTTCGATCCCCGGTCACAGCACCCTTTCTAGTCCAGTCATTTCCTGGAATTAAACTATTGATAATCTCCCTACAGTTTTTAGACTTCTTTTCCTTCCTTTTTCATGAAAAAAAAATCAAAAGATATGCCTGTATTCAAAAGTCATTTTTAAGTGGTTGGAACAAAACCCTTCTCCTTCTTGATATAAGGGGAAGTGAGGCAACGTCTTCTGAATGTCCCTCACGAGTCACTGTTGTGACTCCAAGCGGCTTCAGAGTCATTGGGAGGAGGGAGCCTTGCCTGTGACCCCACTCACTGCACTGCAACGTGCAAGCGAGGGCACTTGCAGTCATATCACTTTATGGCAGCAACAACCCGATGGGTTTCTCGGCCTGTGTCTTCTCAGAGATGCAAGTGGAGTTCAGAGTCACTGCATTACTCGGTGTTAATTGCACAATTAATAAGTGACAGCGAGGACGGCTCGCCTCCGCTCCAGGTTCAGCACCCGCTGGCTTGCCCCTGCTGTAGGCCCACCTTAGTTGTGAGCGACGCACTCCTTCCTTATCTGACAGGTCACAGTTCTCAAGCCTCATCCAAACACCCTGTGTCGTTTCATCCATAGGATCATCTGGTAAGGTAAATGTTGTTATTCTTACTTTATGAATTATTTTTTAAAAAAGTGTTTTCTTGCTGCTTTTGTGGACAGAATTTGGCAATCTCTGCTCTCTGTGAATTGAAAAACTGGATTCCAGTGAGCAAACCTTCTGTTAAAGGAGGCAAGGGCTTTGAGGACCCGCCCCTCCCCCAGCTTTTTCGTGGAAACCCTCACCCTGGAAACCCTGGAAACCCTCCCCAGAGGGAAGGGACACAGCATCATTTCAGCCTCTCCGGGTGCGATGCGGGCAGCTGTGTGAGCAGACATCCTTGTGATAAAATTTGGAGTGCATTTCACTTGTCCGGGGCCTGTTTCTGATGGCAGGCAACCAATCCCCTCTGCCCCTCGTTGCTGCCTCCCCTTGGCCCACGGAGCTGGATGAATTAATTCGCCAGGTTTACCCTGTAAACCCTGCTGAATCAGAGCATGATTCCTAAGATGTGGGTGTCTAAGCCACCGGGCCATGTCTGGGGCCTTTCCTGGGGCCCCTGGGGACCCGTGGAGGTGCCCTCCCATTTCCACCTGGAGGATGTGGGGAAGACAGTGCCACCTAGTGCCAGGTAGGGGACCATGTAGGAGCCGGAAGCCTTAGCCTAATAAGGACAAGTTCCTGTGTGGAGGGCATCAACCAGGTAGCATCCAAGTTCACGGCACCCTGCAGACTCTGCCTGAGGTGCACATAGCTTCCTTCAGCCTCCCCTCCCCGAGGGGCAAAGCAGCGTGCAGGTCTCGTCCAGGCACCTGGCTCAGGAGCTGGGGCTGGAAGTGCAGGGAGTCTCGGTTCATTAATCCCAAGGCTTCAGAGTGGGATTTCCCCAGGCTGTGCCACTGCAGGGCACAGAGCTGTGGCCCCGCCCCCCAGCTGCTGTGTGCCCCTCCGACTCCCCCTCCAGGCTGCAGGCACTCTGTCCTCATCGCTGTCCTCCTGCACGGTGACTTCGAGAACGGTTCTGCTCTCCAACCCGCACACTTGAATGTTTTTCAGTAAATTGCAATGTATACTCACATACATATGAAATAGCCAAACCCCTACTTTTTAAAAAAATTGGAATGTGGGTTTGAGAAATGGAGAGGCTGTGCTGCCTGGGTTGAGAGGGAATGGGACGCTGTCCTTCCCTCCACATCCCTTTAGGTCCCCTGTGTTTCTGACACTCCGCCTGCCCATCAGCAGTGGGGTGACATGCTTCCCTCTTAGCCCTGCTGTGAAAATTTAACAACAGTTCACATGCAAAGCCCCAGGACACTGCAGGTGAGAAGGTCAGGTGATAATGTTTTCTCTACTTCTGTTTTATCTCCCCCTCTTGCCCCTCCCCTTCCTATCTTTGAAGTGTAAGAACAACACTGATTGAGAGCTTAGGTGAGTGGTCAGCAGCACACAAGCCTGCAGGGAGCTCCAGCTGGTCTGGGTTGCAGCCCAGCTCCCCTGCCACCCTGCGACCATGGACAGGGTGCTTCTCTCCACCTCAGTGTCCTCGTCTGTAAAACGGGGCGCATATCCACACTTCCTCTTCTGCGAGGATCCAATAAAGTGATGCCAGTAAAATCCCCAGGTCGTTGCTGAGCACACAGTGAAGGTTCAAACGATGTTGGCTATCTTGGGCCCTTCTGCCGTAATTTTATTGCTCTGTGGCGGATGTCATGCTGAGCACTTTGGAAGCGCCATGCTGTTTCCTCGTCAAGAGAACCCAGGCAGGCGTTGGTGCTGTTTTAATGTTACAGGTGGGGCGTCTGAGGGTTAGTGAAATGAGGCAGCATTCGCCGAGGCGGCAGGGACAGTTAGGCCCAGGATTGTGGAGCAGATGCTGGGATCACGACCTTCAACGGGCTCGCCACTCTTCTCCCCCCCACCCCCACCCCCGGTGACACCTAAGACCACACGTTCCTGGTGGGATTTATGTTCAAACCAGAGGTTTGCATGGCTGATAAAATGTTGCCTTTGTAGACACAATAGTGGATTTCTTAATGTGTTTACAACCTTGGATATAGTGCATCCAGCATTAATTTTTTTCATTTTTAATTTTTAGTTATAGGGTTCCTCAATGCCGTCATCATGCTGATTTACTGTTAACATCGGGAAGCGTGGTGGTGTAGACGGCAGTTACACATCCATTTGCGACTGTAATTTTAATATAATTGGTTTCAGGTCCCATAATGAGAATAATAACGATATTTCTGCTCCAAAAGTTAATATGCAAATTCCCAACTTAGGGCACATAGGGTGTAAGACATGCTGAATATTGATATTTTGTGGTACATAACTGTGGGTTGGTACATGGGGTACCCACAAGCGGTGAATGACTTATTATTGTATGCGTTCTCACCCCCCTTATCCCTCCTGCCCCACACGCAGAAGGGGGAACTTCAAACAAACGTTGCTCCGAAGAGCTCTCTGGAGAATAATCGGATCTCTCCAGATTTCAGCCCAGCTCACTGATTGCCGTATAAGCGCTGTTTGGGGTCTTCTCCCTGGAAGTTCAGCCGTCTGGTCTCCGTTCAGATCCTCAAAACAAAAGCTGCACGCTCTTCCCCATCTCGGGCTGTGGGTGACTGCAAATCATAGATAAGTACCTCCGAATGTGTGATGGTAAATCAAGTCATTTCGTAACGCCCCAGCACCTGGCTGCTAGGGAAGCTGGCATGGTCTTGGCCACAGCGAGGCGAGTGCTGAAGGAAGCCCTGGGTGGCATGTGGGCTCGTCTCTGCTGGTGCTGGCGGGGTGGGAGGGGACACCAGACCAGACCCCTATGTGCCCACGAGTCTCCCTCCTGAGCCTGCATGGGGGGAAGGGACAGAGAGACAGACAAGAAAAGGATAGGAAGGACGGAAACAGGCGGAGGGGACCTTTCGGTGCAGAAGGTCCCCGCTGTGGCCGGCCTCCCTGTGGCCTTAAGCAGTTCAGTAGCCCAGCCGTTCTGAGGTTGACTTCGGTATACTCCATCGGTTACATGGCAGCCAGCATTTGTTACCATGAAAATATCTCCTGGAGGAACAGCAGCGGATTAGACAGACCCCGAGAAAGAGTGCTTTCTTCTGGCTCCTCCAACAGCCTCATCCTGAGCCCCAGCTCACGCAGACAGCCAGCCATGGTCACCGTGGTGGGCGAAGGTGGTGGGGCCGGCCCCAGAGGCCAGAACAGTGTGTCCCCTGGGGGACCTCAAACTGCCGATGGCTGGGGCTTTGTGAGCCTGCGCGTTGTTCTCTTCACCGCACACTTCAGATATCCTGTTCGTAATTAGTTTATTTTTCGTAGCCAGAGAGAGAATTGTGCAGTCACTCCGGACAATAGCTGGGTTTTGACAGACGGCCAAGCCCACGGCAAGCTCCACTGATACTTAACCAGCAAGGCTGCTTCCCCGGGCCCGCTCTAGTTTCCGAGCGGTCGGGTGTGGATAGAGGACTGGATAAATAATTTGAGTATTTAGGTCAATTAAAACTTAATCAACAAAGGAACATTTTGGATGACAAAACTGAAAACATTTATCAATGGAGGGCTTTCATCTTCAATAAAAGAGTAATTTTTTCTCATTTAAATACTTACAAGACTTCAAAACTTGCTGAATTTCTGAAACAATGCCTTTGATACGTAATTTCTGCCACTTACTAGAGCGCCAAAAGGCAGTAATGCCGACAGCTGGCGCCCAGTGATACAACATAACCCGTAAGGCCAGTTGGTGTGAGGCCGTGCCATTGGTCGTAGGGACGTGGGTGATCGTGAACTGCACGCAGTGAGTCACTGGAACTCACGGGCGTGCGACATCATGCTTGTTTCCCTCGTCCCGGTCCCTGGCACAGAACCTGCTACTGTACAGACACTGGTCAGTTGTGGCTGCAAGCGTATTAGGCGCATCTCCTTCCGGTTTCCTTCCAATTGGGGGGGGTGTGGGTCTGACAGAGAGTAGTGTGCGACTTAATCTGTCTGTGACGTCCAGACGGGAGGCGCGCGCTGTGATCCCAGCGGTGATCCGTCCCGTGACGCAGGGATGTGAGGCGTGCGTTGTGATCAGATAGGTGATGCGTCCCTGACGCACACGGACAGGAGGCGTGCACTGCGATCAGAGAGGTGATTGGCTGTCACACAGCCGCACTGCCCTGCGTCCTCAGCGTCGCGGGTGTTCATTGTTGGCAGCCCGTTTACTACCGTTCTCTGTCAACAGCGCCTTCTGGTGCGGGGAGCAGGCGGTCTGGTGGCCTCAGAAACTAGCCCATACATCTCTTTGTGAAGTGTGCAGCCAACAAAGGAATGTTTATATTTTTTATTTGTAAACTCCTCCTGGGGCAATTTTGTCACCACGAGGGCAGGCATGAATAAATGTTTGTGGAATAAACGAAGCTGAATGAACGTTTGAGTCAACCAGTGGAAAAGAACACAAGAGAAGTAGAAATCCCTGGGCGTCACCAGCCTATGAGGTAATGTTTTCCCTTAGACGTTCCATTTCCTTGAACTGAAATCCAAAGTATCCCCTAATCTCAATGAAGACGGGCATTGACTATCTCCTTTCCCTGAACAAACCCGCTAAAGGAGAGTCGCCTCTCCCCTGCAGGGCCGTCCCGGCGGGTCACGGCGTCCTCGGGCTGTGTCACTTGCGATACCCCCCCCCCCCCCCCCCCCCCCCCCCCC